>OU015493.1:110558574-110583574 GCA_907164885.2 Dolomedes plantarius
CCCCCCCCCCCCCCCTCTCCCACCTTAAACTATTCTGATAGTGTCCCACTGTGGCTCTGTGAAATCGCTCACGTTTCCTACCCTTTCTTTCCATGTTCAAACCCTGCAACTCCTATTTTATCATTATTTTTATTTAAATTTTCTCCTTTTAAAACTTTTTTTTCTTTTTTGTTCACTTCACTTTATTACTCTTTCAATAGTATTTTATTTTTTAGTTATAGTTTAAAGATAAGCGCCTAATTTATTGCTTTTTAATGTTGTTGCTGTTATTTCTAACGTCCCCTGGCCGGATTTTTTTCCAGTCCAGGCCCATATAAGCTAGCGGGCCAAGTAGTGTGGCTAAAGTACCGGGTGGCCATAATTAAACTGACAGTGCTCACAGTGTTCTGTAGCGCGATCTATTTGCGAGAATGACGCCACATTTTGTAGGAAGATTAAACAAGACGGGGGACGAAGGATTCCGCGAAAAAATAAATTAGTTCCAAAAGTCACCGCTAGGGGAATATTTGGCGCTGTGTAATAGAAAATAGAGCGTTAACAAATGCAAATCAATAAGGAAATTACCTTTTATTTTGCATTCAAATGAGGTTCAATGTGGCTGCCGTTGTTGTGGACCACATATTGCATTCTGTGCACAGTAAGCACAACAGCAGAAAGTAACATGTCTGCAGGAATCTCCCGTACAGTCCGTGATATGTTATCCTTCAACGTAGCCAGGTGCTGGACCACTCCTTGATAGACCTTGGACTTAAGGTAACCCCATAGCCAGAAGTCGCATGGGGTAAGATCAGGCGACCGAGGTGGCCATGCAGTTGGAAAGTAGCGGCTAATGACTCTTTCTGTTGTGAATTTCTGTCGTAGCAGCTGTTGCACCCGTACAGCAACGTGTGGAGGGTCTCCATCTTGCATGAAAATGATTTCTCCCAGGCATTGTCTTTTCTGAAGCGCCGGAATGACAAAGCTGTTCAACATGTGGCGATATTTCTCTCCGGTAACAGAACAGGTTTCCGGTCCTGTCGGGGTAATGTTCTCATAGAAGAATGGACCTACGATAAATTCCGCTGTGAACCCACACCAAACAGTTACCTTTGATGAATGTAAGGGAATTTCTGTGACTGCATGTGGTGATTTGTCATCCCAAATTCGGCAGTTCTGGGTATTCACAGTTCCATGCAGGTAAAAGTGGGCCTCATCTCCCCATAAGATTTTCCACGGCCAAGCATCATCCACCTCCATTCTGGCAAGAAAGGTGAGAGCAAAAGTCAATCGCTTATCATGGTCGGGGTACAGTAACTCCTGTACACGGCTGATCTTGTATGGATAGAAGTTGATAATCTTTCGTAAGATTTTCCATACCGTACTGTAAGGCATATCCATATTCCGAGCTAATCCACGAGCGCTAGAGGTGGCAGCAATATTGTCTGGTCCTCTGTCGACAATCGCCGTGGCAACTGCTTCGATTGTATCCTGTGGTACAGGTTTTCGTACTCTGCCTGACTGAACCTTCAGAGAACCTGTTTTCTCAAACGTCGCAACCATTGCTTTTAGCCCATTAACTGACACAGGACCGTTACCTTTACGCATTGTTTGTGCGTTCTAAAAGCACGAAGAGCGGCTGACGCGTTGCACTGGTTGAGGTAAAAGAATTTGACCAGTAACGCACGCTCGACTAAAGAAGGAGACATTGCACATAAACTTTCAATCCGATTGATTCGAAACGTAACACATTGCCTTTTAAAACCCAAGCAGCTGGCACTGTGACAATGGATGTAACGTGAAATTTGAATAAAGAACTTCTTCTTCTGCTCAGCGTACGTGATATTGCAGATCACGAGACTTTATCGGTGTTTATGTAGATTTTACGCTTTTTTAAAAGTGTTGCCATATTGCACTTGAACTAAATAAGAAAATGTGCATAATAAAAGGTAATTTTATTCCGTATTAATTTGCATTTGTTAACACTCTATTTTCTATTACACAGCGCCAAATATTCCCCTAGCGGTGACTTTTGGAACTAATTTATTTTTTCGCGGAATCCTTCGTCCCCCGTCTTGTTTAATCTTTCTACAAAATATGGCGTCATTCTCGCAAATAGATCGCGCTACAGAACACTGTGAGCACTGTCAGTTTAATTATGGCCACCCGGTATATAATGGCACCACAAGGAGTCCGATTTAGCCAGGTGCCACCGCGATTTTGACCGAGCATCCCCAGGAGCGACATCTGAGGGGGATCGTACCCTTTCCCACCCTCTCTGACCTCATATAGTAGGGGTGAGCAAACAGCGGCCCACGGGCCACATGCGGCCCATTGAAGATTTTTTGTGGCCTGCTAAGACACCCAAAAAATCCGGACATCCAGAAAAACTGCCAATATTTTACTTAATTTATATTTATTAATTTTTATGATACAATTTATACCTTTTCTGAAATGCAAAGTTAACTAATAAATGCAATAATTTTAAAAAGTGTGCCCCTCCGCTAACACAAAGAGGCCCCCGGGCCAAAACAATTGCCCTCCCCTGTCATACAGGGATTTTCCGGTCTACGGATTTAACGTGGCCCTTGTCGGGATTTGATCCGAGCACCCTCAGCACCGAAAGTCGACGCGCTACCACTAGGCTACCTCGAGCCCCGCTTTTTAATGTGCTCAGCTTTGATCACAACTGTCCCTGAAATACTGGCGATAAAATGTTTGACCTAGGCGCTCCAACAACATTGAATTATTTGATCCTCTTATGCAATCACAACATTAATCCTACGCCGGCAAGAATGAGAGCTTCTCTTACCTTTCTGGGGGATTCCGAAGAGACTGATGTAATGAAATGGTCCTGTACAGCACGCTCTACGATGTTCCTCGGGTATCCGTCGAGATCCGATATGTCCTTGTACTGAGTGGTTTGCGTCTGAGAAACGCTTAGATCCTCTTCCTCGTCTTCCTTATATCGATATTTCTTAAAATGAGAAGGAAAAAAAAATCTTAGTTTTGGAAGTGAGTCAAGCATCAATAAAAAGCAACAGTGACTCAAAACCGCTCAACCCATGATTTTGACACAAACACAAATTGGAAGAAAAAAGAAAAGAAAGAAAAAGGAACTTCACAGTTGACCTCAGGATTACTTTTTTTGTTCCCTCCCTTCACGCACTTTTCCAGCTTCCAAAACGTAAGAACACAAAAAAGTGGCTTGATCGATACTTATGCTAAGATTTAAGGGTGGTACTGTTGGAGTTGCGTTTCTAGTGAACAGCGAACTCCCAAATACCCGTACTAAGAAATGTAGGGGTGAGCTCGAAAAGTAGGAAAATACGGATAATCCAGAAATAATCCTTACCCCCAAAATGAGCTTCATATTATATCACAAATAGTATTTAAGGCAGTCCGTAACAGAATTGCTTTTTTTATTTATTTATTTATTTACGCGTATTTTGTAATGATTATTTTTCTTCAAATTTCTCTTTAAATAAAGATCAATATGTACAGAAAAAGATTAGTGAAGAGTTTTAAGATTTTTTTTAAATTAAACAGTTTAGTTTCACTGACAGCTCAATTTTCGTAACCCCCCCCCCCCCATATAGTACATAGGGAAAGGTTTAAAAATAATTTGTCTAGGCGATTCATACAAATCCTATTTATAAAATTTCTAATTATTTTAAAAGGCAAAAAAAATAACAAATTTTTAATCATTTTACTTAAAGGATTATTTGCAGACGTTTTAATCTATATCAAAAATCCTGGTCAGAGTTTCATGAAAATAGGGCAAAAGAACGCAGTACACAATTTTATTACCTTGCGAGAAATTTTAGATATTTCCTTTAAGGTGGTCCAGGACACAAAATTCTTCAGATTTTCCCCCCAAAAAAATTCCATTAAAAAATTTTGTGCTCTTTTCTGTTTAAAATGACGTTTAAATCATGTTTCTATCTTAATTAGAATAGGACGTATTATTATTATTACTATTTTTATTTTTATTTATTTATTTATTATTTTTATTTATTTATTTTTTATTTTATTTTATTATTTTTTTAATTTTTTATTTATTTATTTATTTATTTATTTATTTATTTATTTATTTATTTTTTTTTTGGGGGGGGGGGGCAGCAACATTCTAATAGTAGCCAATCTGTGTTTAAACCTGTAAATGTGTTTTTCTGCATGATGGGCTTTTTTCACCATTTCTCGTCTTGTTATTAGTCAAGATTGTTATTAGTCAAGAACCGTTAAAGATAAAATGGTTCAAACTTGGACTATGTCTTTTTCAATTATTTTACTTTAATTTTGATACAGTAAATTTGAAAAAAATATTTACTTTTGAAAATATGATTTTTTAGACATAAATTACATTTTTTAAAAACTTTTACTCTAAATGTTTTTAATTTTTTTAAATTTAATATTTTAAAAAACACTGAATCAAAATTAAAACTTATATATTTCTGTTTGATTAAATGAAAAAAAATTTGAAATTCGACAAATAATATTTCGAGTTATAACAATTTTAAATTACCTACTTTTTTTAAAAAATTTAAATTTAAAATTTTTTTTAAAACTTTGAGAAGTTTTATGATGTGACTTTGTTTACAAATTATATGGTTAACCATCACAAAAAAATTCAAAATTTTAATTCAGTAAGTAATTTTTTTTTATTTTTTTAATGTGTCCCGGACTCCCTTTAAAAGAAGGCAAATCGTGAAAAATTCCACTCCGAGATAAATAAGTTTAAAAGAACAGATGGACAGCAGATACAGTTAGATGACAATCCAGTATGAGGCGATGTATTTAAGAAAGAAACAGGTGGTTTGTGTTGTTTGGTTTTAAAAGCTCTAAAGTGATAAATTTACAGCCGAGAAAACAAAAATTAACTTTTGGTGGGAATTTTGTGACCTGGACTGCCTTAATTAAAATAGTAATGAAACTTACAATTGCGAGTCATCTTGCCATTTCCCTCAGACAATTTGTATGTGATTTCTAACCTTTACAAGTATATCGGTAATCCATAGCTAACCGTCTCGCGGTTCATTGTATTAACAGTGTATTAACTGAAACCCACACAGGTGAGTTACAACTCTTGCTACGCATTTCCCTCACGAGACAAAAAATACATATCTTTAACAACAACAGAAAAAAAATCCGCATAGTTCTAGGGTTGCAGAATAAAACCAATTTACAAAGTATGTTGGCTCGGTGGGTTGAATCTACAAATTTTGTCAACATGTACAATACAGAAGAAGAACGTCATAGTGATTAGCATCGGATTACAAATTCCCAACTTCTGATACATTACGACATAAGTATCCCTACAGCATAGCAAACAACAACAAAAATTATAATAAATATCATATGCGTGCATACAAGGTGTGCACGCATGAGTAATGCTTCAAATACATCCTACAGGTTATATTTATATTTCACGAGAGATTAATACCATTTTAAGCTTTAGCAAAAGAAGGCCAAAATTTGAAAAAGATTTCATTTTTAAATGACAACAATATAAAAAAGCACCTAAACCGCTGCTATGAATGAGAGAGAATATCTTAAATATTACATAAAAAAGGGGGGAAAGCACAAAATAAATAAACAGTCGAATTAATTTTATGAAATTCCAGGTAGTAAAAATTTGCTTCCATACATTGTTATAAATCAAATCAGATATTTTTCTTATTTTCATGATTGTGATAGATTCCGATGGAAATATAATAACGCACAATAATAATTTTTAAAAAAATTCAATGCGTCCAATATTCACATTCATAAGTGCACTATTCAGCGGAGAAGCGCAGCAAATCCTTGCCTGCCACAAGCATGCTTTCAGTAGTTATTTATAGTGAAGCACAAATCCAGCATAAATCATAACTTAAAATATTTGATTCCCTTGAACGCTTCAGTACAGAAGATAATCGGCCCAATGTCCATAACCGGTGAATGGATGTCAATAGATAGCAGGATAAAAGAACAATTTTCGGAAAGATTATGCCAAGAGATGGATTGTTTTGAAATAATTTCGGAAAGCAGCGTTTACACCAAACGGATATGGTTTTATAGAAGTCTGGGGGAGTTTATAGCCCGCAAAGTTTAACACGAGAAATAGTTTCAAAAATCCAATAAGTACGGTTCAAGGTTTAACCAATATAAAGCGATAATAAATGAAAGCATATGAGGGATGAAGACGTCAGTGCTACGATCAGAAAACTATTGAAATGCTCAACGCAAGAGTCCATTAATTACAATGCCATTACACAGATCAGGTTCAATAAGCATAAGTAAATATATATATATATATATATATATATATATATATATATATATATATATATATATATATATATATATATATATATAAGAGAGTTTTATCAGAGGATTCTTCAAAATAATTACTAGAGAAACACCATGTAAGGCTTCTTACATGTAAGGCTGCTGTGTACAAATCCTACGGGATTTGCTCACCTCAATGTTAACCTATGGAGAAAATGTGTCCAAGGATTGCCGACTTGAATTTAAAGAATTTTTTTAAAAACTGTATTCTGTAATAGAGAATATGTACTCTGTAATAGAGAAATTGTACTCTGTAATAGGGTGGGGGGACTCGAGTTATAACCCAAAATTAAAAATTCGAAAGTGAACTATCAGACAATATGCACAAACAATAAAAATAATATCTGATATGTATAATATCCAAGCTATACCACATTAAAAACGAAATTTCGTGCTTCTCGAAATCTTCAGCGTCTAAGGGGAAGAAAATAAAAAAAAGATAAAGAAACAAGCTGAAAATTCTTTATTGCATAATCTATGGTATCTCTGGAATGTTAATATCATCATGTTTTTACTGAAAGATATAAAGTTTAACAAACACCAGATGAAATCAAACTTCAAAAATTCCAAGTCATTTCTAAGCTAACCTGCAATAAACTTCACTTAATGTGTTTCTGATACATTCTAAAATAAATTTATCTATACCGCGTGAGGCGACTGCACACAATTTGGTTTATAAAGTTCCCAATAAGCAAGGTATTCATTTCATTTTCATGCTTTAACCAATACAAGGCGGGAGGGTCGAAACACCGTGTTAACAATGGCGAAAGCCGATTATGTAGATTTCGTAGCTACTTGATACGGAGAAACTAGTGAGAGAAATCCAGGAGGGGAAGATGCGGGGATAACAAATCCCTTTCGGTCGAATTTATGATTTCCGCATTAGACGCGGTGCATTTAGAAATGAATGCTGGACCGGGCAACATATGGTCGCTTGCCAAATGAGAGAGAATCCAAAATGGAGACGGGGGAAAAGGCGGAGGAAGCACTGCCAGATATTCTCTATAAGATATTCAATTTTTCGGCGGAATACTTGTAGGAATTTTATGCAATGAGCTTCAAAATACGAAAATGTTTTTTTTTCTTTCTTTTTTTAAGAGAAGAAATTCTATTCAGCTATTATATGTCAACGCATAAAAGTTTAGATATATCCGATTTAATAAATAAGACATACCAGTCTATGTTCATCGTCAAAATGATACATGAAATATGAATTAACTTAGGGGCAGCAGGTACACAATATTTGTTGATATCTAATTTATTTTTGGTATAGACCAAATCACACGCATCAAGACTTGTGAGGAATAGAATTTTAAAAATTAGAGTTCCTCACATCGCCAGTTTAGTTCAGACAGTAAGTATCTATATTGCGTGTTCCGGGGTTGATTAACGGCCCCTATCGCATTTCAGACCTACCACAGAAAACTTGCGTGATTATCCAATTTAGACGTAGTGTTACAATAAATTACAGGAAAACCTAATTATGCCGATGAAAGGTTATATTATTTTTATTGTGTGGTCTGGGACGAAGAGATATTCAAATGTAGGCACCGTGAAGGTGATCTAACACCGGAAGGAAAACACTTCTGGAGGAGGTGTTTCCAATAAGACGACCGTCCTTACATTGCAAGTAGAGTTTAGGAAACACACTTCTCATAAACAAGCGTTGAGGTTGTTGTAGACATAAGGTATTACATTGAAATTACATCACAATTTCCATTGTTCCTTGCGTCTCGAAGATCAGTCATCCACTCTACGATTGTATATATGTTAAAAAGGAAAGAGAATCTTCGTATTTCAGTTTAATGAACTGAACACCAGTCAAACGAACCGGAAACACGAAGTTCTGTCTCTAGGGCAAGATAAACATTTATCCGTGAGAAATTAGAAAGGTACAATTCTTTACACTGGCAGCTAAACCAACAGAACTGCGACTACACATCACTGAATTTCACACCGAAGAATTACGAAGAGTTAAAAGATCTGTAGACGAAATGTACTAAGAGATCAGAGGAGTTACGACACCAGGAGTATGATAAATGCTGTAAACCAATGGCCTCCTTAATTAAATTATTCAATAGAAAAACCCATTTATTTCAGACCATCCCCTGCACGATAATTTAAATGTTATATAAAACGAAAATTATTTTAGGGAGGGAATATATTCATATTAAAAACTAATTATAAATGTACCATTAATATTTAAAAAAAGATTTCTAAAATAATCTCTATATATAAAAAACGCGTATGTATGCGGCACAAAAATCGACGATAATTCTACACTTAGAATGGCAACAGCTGCAACTACCACATGTAAACGTAAGCGGCCGTCCGCAATTTGCAACCGCGTGTCAACATGGATTTACGCACTGAAATCAGTAATGCTCGAAAGCGAGCTGCACGATCAAGAGAGAATTGGGAACAGTTTTCACTAGAAAGAAAGCGAAGAAATAATTCATTAAGAGAGAGAGCATAAATGATCGCGAGGTAGGCTTAACTGTCACCGGCATAGCAACCGAGAGCAACTGATAGTTAATTTTGTTCATTTTTATCAGTACATACTGAATTTTTACTCAATTTTATAAGTGAAAAATTTTTCCCAAGAATTTATTATTTGACATGATTAAGTGTAGATATCTGAATTGTGAACAATAGTACATACAGAGAGGGATGTAATCGACACTATATTTTAGTACTTGCTGAATCTTTACTCCATTTTTTAAGTGAAAAAAATTTCCCCAACAATTTCTTATTTGATGTAATGTTAAAGTAGCAGATATCTTAATTTTGAAAAATAGTACATACAGAGAGGGATGTAATTTTTAAAATCATTGGTGTTGGGTTTCTCAATCTTATCTTTAACTCTGTTTTGAAGTAATGAAAATTCCCATTTTTTAAATCACGATTTTTTTTTAGAATTAGACTTATAGAGAATACTGCTTAACATCTGCTAATATTTATGATGACAGGTAATGGTAACACTCCTTACATACGTTACTTTCAGTTGAGTTGTTTTGCAAAACGGAAATATAAAACTAAAAGCGACCATGCTGGTCGCGCAGCGGCTAGTAAATTTGAAATTTAGGTGAGAAATATATCACTAAAGAATATTAATGCTGCTGATTCTAGCACTCCATTATTCCTCTGAAAATCTGATAATAGATGTAGCTGAATTCGCAAATGTGGTGCAGCGTTCAGTCCGTTGCGATTTTCATTTTAGAGCTAACATGTAAAGAAATGGTAGACTCACACAAATGTCGAAAATTTTTCTAATACACGAGTATTAAATTTTTTGACAAACCGTATATTATGTATTAGTGTAATACGGTAGTAATACACTAATAATATGGTAGTAACCGTATTAGTACCGTATATTATGCAAATATGTCACAACAGAAAACTATAATCCGTACTCCTTCAAACTTAACCTTTAACTAAGTATCTAAACTAATTTCTATTCGATTTTCGCAGTCCACTGCCACAATTTCCATAGATTGGAAATTGTAGAAAAAAAATCATTTTTTTTTTCAATAAAGATTCTAATACGCAGTAGATGTTTTCCTTAAAATCATTGCGGATTTCATCATCTAGATTCAGTTGAAATTCTTGAAAGAAATCACAAAGAATCGGAATAAAGTCGAAACTATTGTATTCCACGTCTGTTAAAAATAATTTCAACAAAAACGTCATATCTGACAAAACTCTAGAATTTATTTATTTTTTAATCGTTAGGTAAACACCATGCGTATACACTTTGATGAAGACTGATCTAAACAAACTAAGATTTCCACGAATTAGTCGATCGAGAGCTCAGTACATTTTCGAGACTAACTCGTAACATACAGACTGAGGCCTTACAGATAACGCCTCAACTGCATGACGAATACTCACCATCGTAATAAGTTCACCACGCGCCGACAATGAAAATGAAAACGACAGAAATAGAAACTTTAAAATTGTTATTATTCCTGCAACATCCAAAAATAAATAAATAATTTCCTTTCATAGAGGAAATATTTTTTTTTATTTTAAGTAAATTCGAATCATTATCTTAAATTTTACACAAAATCAAGATTGGTAATCTGCGTATTTACGAAATAGATGCGAATAACTGCGAAATTTGCCGATATGAGCGAATAAATGCAAAAATAATTTTTTTTACCACTTTTCGGTGAAAACTCAGTGATAAACGACTTTTTAAGCGAAATTAGGTAATAATACTAATAATTTATTAACATAATTGCTTAACTAAGACCATCCACGGTCTTTAAATGATATCTCCCTCTCGAAATTTGCTTATTACTTAAGACTTAAGGAAGAGAATGTGGAGACTACTACAATGTTAGCTTTTAACTCAGAATTTTGATACCTAACCAAGTAATTAAAATTGTGATTTCTTATAATAAATGCAAAAGTTTTGCATTCATTTATATATATATATATATATATATATATATATATATATATATATATATATATATATATATATATATATATATATATATATATATATATATATATATATATATATATATATATATATATATATATATATATATATAATTTTTTTGGCGAATAAATGCAAAATTTTATGTATTGTAAATTTTTCTTTGCGAAATTTCTCTATTTTTTAAGCGAAATTTACGTAACCCTGTTAATCCGTGATAAACATCTTTCACTCAAAAACATTACCTAACACAATAATGGAGCGGCTCGGCTTGTTAACACGCACAAAAGCCGATTATGTAGATTTGAATTTACTTAATACGGAGATAAACCTCAACAGCTGATGAGACAGAAAGAAGGTAGGGGAGAGATGCGGAGAGCAACAAATCGCTTTTGGTTGGAATTATGATTTCTGCATTATAGCCGCCGCGCGTTTAGAAATAAACGGAGTGGGTAACATATGGCATGCTTGCATAATAAGAGAGAATCTGAAACAGAGATGAAAAGAATGCGGGGGTGACACACAGTCCGATATTTTGGAGTTAATCAATTTTTCTGCAAAATGTCCGTAAAACGTAATTTTCCGAAGAAGGAAGCTTTAAAAAAGAAACCATCCTCTTTACGTGGTTTATGTTCTAAATTGTATAGTTGACATGAAGTTGAGATACTATTTTTCTTTGATGTGCATACAGTTAAAAATGTTGGATGTAATAAGAAGTGGAAACGAAATTAGGAAAGAGGCGTGAATATCAATTTAAGTGCAAATTCTTACTAAAATAAAGTATTTTCAACGTAAAAGATCTGTAATCGAATGTATCGAAACTCAAGCATCAAAAGGCTGTCTGTATAAAACAGCAATTGCAACCATTGAGGGAGTCATAGTCCCTAAGGAATTTTTAAATTGCTATGGGAGGAGGGGGGATTTTGGCGTTAATTCTCACCTCCCCCCCCCAAAAAAAAAAAAAATAATGCATCAATCGCCCATAATTTAGGTGCATTTTGAATTTGTAGTTTCCTTTTCCTTCTCATACAGTGTCGGGAGAAATTCAGAACCGACAGGAATCAATTTAGCCGAGTAGCGTGCTAATGTAGTGAGATTTGTTTAACCGGTGGAATTTATGGTACGCGGAAATTCGAAGGCAACATTACTAACCTACTTCCAAAGAAATAAAGCCGGGTGATTGCCGAATGGCTAGGGCGCTGGCCTTCGGTACCAGAGTCTGTGGGTTCGAGTCCCATTCTAGGCATGGACGTTTGTAGCCGTTCGGAATCGGTTTTAAGCAGTAGGCCCCGGTCTAAGCCCTCGTGTAGCAAAAAATGACCGAAGCGCTCCAAACCAAACAAAAGAAATAAGTAAAGCATTACCTATAAATTCTCGAGGATAAATTTTCGCCCTCACCCCGTCGATTGAGGGAACGGCATCGAACGCTCCTCTGCACAATGCTCATAATATTGGCCTTTGACCCATTGGGCCTTATAGAGAGAATATGTGAAGGCTTGAAGAACTTCGACGTCCAGAGAAGTGACATTATCTTCCGGAGCGTGGAAGCCAGATGCCAAACTGAAAACACTGTTGCTCAGTGGAAAGGTCTCCTCGAGTCCATAGAGAAAAGTAACAACTAACTGAATGTACTGAGAAACGAATTTTGAAATCAGATACAATGAGAAAAGGTAAGCACTATAAGCACTTGCTAACATTGATCTACAGACTTCAAAGGAAATGTAATTTCGACACAAAACTTTTTTTTTATACAATAGTGTTTCGAAAGAACCACACTTTTAGAAAGTTCATTCTTTTACCTACGTAAGTTTTAAATAAATGCATTCGTCATGTTGAAATAAATATAAAACGAGTAAAGCAAATTTATTATTTTCCTTTTAAAAAACTGAACAAATTCAAAGAAGGCAACAAAGTACATCGAGTTAACCAATGAGAAAGCCGCTCACGTAAACTCAGATACACTCAATACAGAGAATACTTCACAGGAACATGTCCTTGGCACCGACACGAAAAGATATATTTGTTTTGCTAACAATACAAATGGGCAAAATGGTAAGATTCTAAATATTCTAATCTTCAAGGAAAACAAAATATATTACTCTCGAATGCCTAAGAAACTATAAAATGACCATAAAAAAAAAAACAATCCGGCAGTAAAGCATGCTTCAACAACCATATGGCAGTGATGCCGTAGGGTAATTCCACAATCAGCCCAAATGAAAAAGAGTGTGTTTGAGTTCCATCAGAGTATTTTTCCTAGAAGATTCCAAGATTACATGCTTATTTATTTTTTATTTACTTTAAAAAATATCCCTTTCGACCGTAAACGTTTTTTTCAGTTATGCATTTTTTGGGTTCTCGAAAAAATATATTAACTGAACTCAGAACAGAAATGAAATAACAAAGCTTAGCTAGGGGTTCATTTCAATTTTGATAAAGCAAACTACAAAGAGACATAAATAGGTCACTTTACACAGAATCCAGTTACTCTTTCAAAAGGTTTGGATTGAATGTTCTGTACTCTTCGGGAAACAGAAAATAGAAATCTAAATAATGAAACACACAAATAAAACACAATTTTGTTTTTCTCTCATTCCAGCAATCTTAAGAGTCGTTTAAAAAATCTCATGTCTAATTTATACGAAGCCAATGAATTAACTGATACAGTCGAACCCCGTTATATGGAACCCGGTATATAACGAACTCACAGATATAACGAACGAAAATTTTGGTTTCGCCGTTTTCCTACTGCATTTAATGCTAATTTATCCTTTCATAGTGAACCTTCGAAATCTTAAGAATAGGCTATAACAAACCTTTTTTTCTTTAACCGGTGAAGTTTTAAGAATGTTGAAGATACAACGAATGTTGTAGAAGCAAAGAATGTTGAAGATGATGATGAAGATCACGACGTGGATAGAAAAGCACAAAATTTCATCATTCTCCAATTGTGACATGTAATTGTTCGAAACATCCAATGATGAAGTCATTACATGAGAAAATACGACTGATGAAGATATTGTAGAAGAAATTAAAATGCATCATTCTAAAATCGAAGATTCTGCATCTGATGTTGATGAAGAGAAGCACATAAATGGCGAAATCCCCACCATCTCTGATGCTACAGCAGCGATGAGTGTTATCAATAAGTTTTTGTCTACACAAACAGTGGAGGAAAGAGTGTTGGAGTCATTTGATGTATTGGACAAAGAAATTCATAAAATGTTTTTGAAATCGGCATCAAATCAGCAGAAGATTACCGATTATTTCTGTATCAAAACAGTGAGCAACAATTAAAGGTAAAATTATTTTATTCCATTTGTCTTCATTTTTAGTTAATTTAATTAGTATTGTGTCAGTTTAATATAATCGATTTTAGTCAATTTAATCCATTAATGATCATTTTTAATAGATTTTATAATTTTTAATACACCATTATTGAAAACACATAGCAACTAATGAGTTATACATTTTGTGAACTCTTAACATTTTTCTTAACGGTTCGTATATAGCGAACCACTGGATATAGCGAACAAAACCTTTGGTCCCTTGAAGTTCGTTATAACGGGGTTCAACTGTAATCACTTTTCATCACATTAAAAAAAAATAAATAAATAAACTGCATAAAAATACTACTTCACGAGAAAATACCGGTTCCTCAAAATAAAAATGCACTAATTCAAGATGACCTACTGTTTTATCTATGAAATCATACTGCAGAATCTAACGGTAGGCCGAATTGCTTTCTTTGAAACGATATCTCGAAGAATGCAGATAGTAATACATAATAACAGCGATTTACATCGATTATCTATTGTTCGTAATAGCGTAAACAGTAAGAACAAAAAAAGAGCTGATAAGACTTCCATACTATCTGCTTAGACATGCGGCCACGAACTTATAATCAGTTATTGTTCCAGGTGATAATGAAAGTCTGAATACATTAAAACTTCTTATCCAGCGTGTTACTATTTCTGAACCCATGATACTGGTGGGAAAAGTGTTACTGATACAAATAGAACGAGTTCTTATCTTCCCAAGTTCGTAAATATGACTATGAGAGATTTTTCTCATATTGCACGTGAGCTTGTGTTACATTGCATATAAACACAAGCTCACATACGAGCATAATTGAACGTTATTATTCGTATAATTAAAACCAAACGAAGCAATATTTGTTTTTCATTAAATTTCAATCAGTAGCGGAGCGTAAAAGACAAGATGAGCTGAAATTAACCTTATTACAGATGGAAACATAGAAACTTCTAAACTATTTGTAAGGCGCTTCAAAAAATATAATATAAATTTGAATACTTGAAAGATTTTTGTGTGTGTGTGTGTGTATATATATATATATACTGGCTCCTTTATTATGAGGGCACCATATAGGTGAGTCAGCATTGCTCCCTATGAGGGGGACGACACAGAAACGACCAAGCCTTATTCAGGATTTGAACCCAAGTCCACTGCACACCCCATGAACACTTTGAAAGCTAACTACTAAACCATGTGGGCAGCTTAATTTCCATTACTAATATTATTTTTTTTGGGGGGGGGGGATTAAGTTAACATAATGTATGATTGAAATTTTTAAAACGTATGAAGTAATTTGCACTTCTTAAATGCAGTAATTTTTATATTTTTACTTTCTTAGAGCAAGTTTATTGGGTGGATATTTTTTTTTTTTTTCCAAAAAAGTGTTTTCATAAATAAACTTTTTTTAATGTCAAAAGTAATTGATAATTTAACTGTCGAATGAACAGTAAAGCTAAATAAATAATGAAACTATATGTTATGTTTGATTCCAGATGACTCGTTAGATAGAGAAATGACGAATTAAATAAGAGACTACATGTCGCTGGAATTTGAAAGATTTTTTTTTAAAAAAATCGAAAATAGGTTCAATCTTACATTCAAAAACATGTAAATGTGACACCAGAAATGAGATCGGGCAAGGAAACAAAAAACAAACTTAAGAACTGTTCAACATACAGACCCGAGCAAAACGCTCCAAAAGAAATGTACAATTCTACACTGATAAAAAAAACAACTCAAGCAATCTATTACGAAGGAGAAAGCGGCAAGGCTATTCTTAAAAATCGCAGTGATTATTACAGCCATAAACATCTTGATCCCCCCCCCCTTTTTTTTTCAGAGAGAAATATGTTTGAAATAAAATCATGCACTACTTATCTCTAAAATTAGTTTCGCGCTCAAGGTGAGCGGTAAACAGCGATGAACTATTTTAAAAACCGTATCAAAAACTCATGAGCTCATAAAACAGCACTAAAACATGTGCAGACATTTGCATGTTAAGAAAAAAAAGGGGGGGGGGGGAGTAATGAAGAATGAACCAGAGTTACGGTCGTCTGCTTTTTCAATTATATCTGATAGAAGAAAGTCGTGCTCTTTGAAATTTTTAGGGTTGATGCAAAACATTGTTAATAGGATGACACAGGGCACAATGGAAATACGAGTGAAGTTGAACAGAATCGGAGACGAATACACTTTGGCGAGGAGGAGAAAGTAGTAGGACACGACAGAACAGAACAAGATTTTACAAACTTAATGGACCATTCATGCGTTTTGCGAGTAAAAATAGTATGAAAACAGTTCTTTCTCCAGTCATCTGCTTCCAAAAGACTTGATGGAATAAAAAGTTGAACTCGCATTTACATGCAGGTGCAAGTTTTTACGACCCTGCTGTAGGATGGCTTGAATTTTTTAAAAAGTTTCATTTCGCAGCGTAATCAGCAATTCTAATCAATTTTTAAAAAATACCTTTTATATCTCAACATTAAAATACTGGACGAAAAGATTTCTTAGTCTAACGTTATTAAGAATTAATATTGAATGAAAACTTTCAATTACATAAAAGTGAGGGTTTTTTTCACTAAATAATTTCGTATTCAATAAATTTAATACAAGAAAATCTATTCTAAATTTAATAAAGAATTTAGATTATTTTCACAAACAAAATAACATATAGAACGAATAAATTTTGCTCGACAGCCTCGAGATAATAGAGACAGGGTATAAAGCGAGTGGAAAAATTGACTCAATCTGTTGAATTGTTTGATTAAGGTAAGTACATTAAAGCGTCGGTAAGAATACTGCTTGGGAAGTACACTTCCTACGCAAACTTACAAGATTTTAATCTCTACGCAAGCTTCTGTATTAAGGAGACAAGTAATGTTTATGAAACCTCCATCTTGATATAAATTTCATAATGAAAACATACAAAAATCCACGCACTAGTAAGCATGGTCCAGAAAAAAAAAATCTCTTCTTATAAAAGCAAAAAAAAAATTTAATTTTCTGGTACTTTAGTGCACATTTATTGCTAGGCTGATTTCATCAGATTCTACGACACCAAAATGAGGATATCAGAAATTCAATAGCGTGTACCCGGCCCCGATGCTAGTACATGTGAACTAAAAGTTATAAGAACTATTAACGACCGTTTATATATTCAAAGCACACATCAACCACAAAATATGCAATATACGTATAAATGCATTTAGTCTTGTAAAGATTAATTCTAAAGGCCACTATCATATAACAGTTTCCACATACAGAGAGAAAAAAAATATTTGTATTAAACTAATACCTTTCCTTTAGTACTATTAAACAGAAACAAAATTGATATTAAAAAAATATTTCCATTATAACAACAGACATGGAAAGTAAGAGAGATAAACTAATACAAACAAAACAAAAATGTAGTTTCAGATTTTAATTATTTCCTGAAAATATTTTCACTGGCAGAGGAAAAACTACTTAAAACTGCTTTAAAGAGTGTCAGCCATTTAACACGGAAAAATAATGCAAAGAAATTAAAAATGCACTAGTAATAATAAAAATACTTAACCACACTATGGGCCTCAATATCCTTTTATGAGCAACTAAAGATGATTTTTTGAAATGCTAGAGATTGAAAAGCCGCTTAATACGACGAGATCTCTCATTTAAAATGCATGTACTTTACCTAACGACTGAATTATTTTTTTCTTTTTCAGAGAATTTAAAGTGAGTGAAGGAACAGCGATATCATTTCTGAACAGCACTATACAAAACACCAAAAAATAAAATGTTTTTCGCAAACACTTTACTTTAAAAGGGAAAAAAGGTTTAAATGGAGAAAAAAAAAGGAACAAAGAAATCGATCTGTTAGGAGAAAAGTAAATAGACGGATCTCCAAAATGCCATTAGTTAGCGGCTAACGTAACTGCAAGATTCTTCTAATAGTAAAAAAAAAAAAAAGAGAAAAAAAAAGATCACGGCTGAAAGGAAACCAGTATTTGGTATAAAATGTAGATCTCATTAGCCTACATACTTGGCAAAAAAAATTAGAGCAATGTGAGAGTTATGCATGTAGTAAGCCACAACCACGGCAAGGTTAAGAAAAAAACCGCAATGGTCATAACGTGACACATCTGTTACCGTCATCAGCAAAAGTGAATAAGCTTAACGCTGATTAACAAACACTAATGACGAACACTAACTCGTAAGACTATCTGTCGCTGTCATTCTGTATGCAGTAGCACAATTTAATTTGCATCTAAAAGACACCATTAAATCTCATCGCATTAGAAAGATGGCAGCTACACCATCGTTTTTGTAATAAAACGCTCTATTTATAAGTTCCTTTATGTCGGTTTAAGAAATAAAAAATAAAATAATAAATAAATAAAAAGGCAAATTTTAATGAAAATAACAATATTTTTTGTGAAATTTAATAATTTCAAGAAATTGGGGTTCATATGTCAGGGACGAACAGTAAGAGGTATTTATTTCAAACTGATTATATTATTGAACTTAATGGACTATCAGCTTTGTATCTCTATATAGAATACAGTAGGATGTTAGAAGCACATTACACACCACATTACGAGTACAGTGCCTATCTACTTGTTGCTCGTATTCCAAGATCACTTATTTATCCCTTTTTTTAAAAAATATATAATATTGTCTTTTATTTTCTTTATCTCATGGGATTCCTACCTCAAAATTATTTAAGAGGAATATATTACACTTTTCTAAATTATTTCTACTATTTCCCATTGCTTAGATTTCCTACTTATATCAACATATATTCATTTGTTTCGTTTTCTAAATTATAAGCATTTTATACTTAAAGAAACAGGAATGAATTACACCATTCATATTACGTTAGTTTTTAATCAAATTCCAAATTATTGACCACTAAATTATAACTAAGTTTACTAACCAAGTGTACAACCAGGATTTCAAGATCTTAAAACACTAATTACTTTACACACACATAAGGGGGGGGGTTAAATTTTGTTATAATAACAAAACCCACTTATTACTGAGCTACTCGAATTCTAACACTTCAAAAAAAAAAATAGTCATGGCTGTGTAACATTCCATACGCTCAAAAGAAACAAGTTAAGTATTTCTGCATCGGAATTATTCAATACCATAGCTGCCAACCTCCCAAGAAAAAAATAAGGAACACAGCGCGCGACAGCATCGAAAAAAAAAAAGAGCAACAAGATGTTTTATAATATTTTCTAACACAAGAATAGAACTGTAAAATATCGCTTTCAGATAATTCTTTGACAAATTCTGATGTTTCGGATCCTATAACTAAATCTTTATCATCCTTCTGATTTTTAAATACATCAAATTTCACATTAAATACACATTTCGAGCTAGTTGTGACATATTTTCCCAAATCTCACCAACAATTCAAAAAAATTCGATAACTCTCTTCTCATCTTGTGAATTTTCGGCTCTTCACTTTAAAACATCACATTATATGTTTCATAAATGACACATTTTTCACAAAAAATGCTAAAGCATGATCAAGATTTCAGCTTAATGTAAGAAAAATTCATTCTTCCCACTGCAATATGCGTTTATTATTATTATTGGTAGATGATGGTGACTCTGCAAGTGATTTAATTTTTTTTGCTGATTTTTGAGAAGCACATGAGATTGGTTTTAACTGTTTTACAGAGTTGGGTGAAGGACTTGACATTAATTTTAATTTTTTTACTGGTATTGGTGAAGCAAATGAGGTTGATTTTACTTTTTTTTATATTTAGTTTAAGTGAAGCCCATGATGTTGACTTTCTCTTTCTTTCTAATGTTGTAGAAGCTGCTTGCTGTCCAGGAAATTTTTGTATAGTGTAAGCTGCTAGGAGGGGAATCTCGTAAACGCGATGTAAGGAGGAAAAAAGCGTGGTGGTGGGGAAGTAAAAATACGGGACATTTTTGCTTGAAAACGTATTTTCGTAACAAAGCTTAAAAAACGGAACGAATACGTTTTTTTACGGAACACTTGGCACGTATGCAATACATAGGCAATGAACTAGAACTCATTATGTTGTAGCTGATCACTCTTAAAAGCTAGATATGTAACACAGGGCTTCATTCAAAGACGAAGTACCAAAAGACAAGCCTATTTTATGAAATTTTACACAAAACTGTGCTTATTTCTATGCGATGAAAAGTCCCTTAGTATAAATATAATTAAAAAAAATAAAGGACATGAAAAGAAACATAAGTGATTTTTTAAAAAAAATATTGAGTTAATATACAAGTCAGTATTTTTAAAAATGAGCAAAAAACATTATCCAAGAAAAGATATCGCACAGGGATGCTGTTTAAATAAAATAGCGAATATCGGCCGATAAAGCAGAAGAAAATCCATACTGGGAGTTGGCTTCTTTTAACTTTGAGAACTAATGAAGGACAACTATTTAAAGAACATAATTAAATATTAAATAAGCTGATGTAAGATTTTCATGAAAAGATCTCTCGAAATAATGGTAATGCATGTTAATAATGAGCTATTTGTGCGATAAATTAATAAACAGAACGGGTAAATGACAAATTATAAAGAAAAAAATCAAACTGAAGCTGAATATTAGGTTTGAGGAATTTTTTGAGGAATTCTCCTTTATACTGAAGATTACACACATTTTTATTACGAGTAGGAAAATTTTATCTTGGCCATCAGCCATAAGATTTTACGTCGTGTGATTTGAAATTGAAGCTTATGATTATTATCCCGAGGTTGTTACATAAAACACATCTTAAAATATATACAGAAATTTCGGTAAGTTCCATCAGAATATATTTTACGAGAAATCTAAACTAGTGTATTCCTTTACATAAAGAAAAATATACGCGAGAGATAAAATTTGCAGTAAAGATTTATTTCCGGAAGAATTTTCGCGAAATACGCACCCAAGTTATAATAATAAATGCACCTGGACACGATTTCCTGGACTGAGTTATGAATCAGAAAAACCAAGCGGTCAACGTGCTTATGTTTAGTCTCCATTGTTTTGTGACAACCATCACCTTCCGTGACGAAGATACATTCACTACACCCATAAACTAATTTCAAATACTAACAATAATTTTAATAATAAACAAATAAATATATTAACTAATAAAGTACCATTTAATAAAAACATAAAGCAGATTCAAAGTATTCTCAATTTTGGATATAAGCAATTTTTCTCTAAATTATCTTACATAATAATTTCTTTTCTAAAATGCAGTACTAAATTGCATTAGGGAGAGATCGTAAATAGATTTTTTTTTAAAAAAAACACTGAAAAAGATTCACCTGGGAGGAAAATTTTAGTCCATAAACTATCCCGATTGTAAAATTAAATACAAAAACAAAAAGTGCACTCAGCAAACCAAAATATATTCTATTATTTTTTCAGAATTTTACGAGAATTAAAAATGTTGCTAATAAAGCATTGAACTTACCCAAATACATAACTGGAGAACTAAAGTATCAGGCCATATTTCAAAGTAATTGCTAGGTGCTTTGGCTAGCAACATTCTTACAGATTTTGTTTACAGAAAAACAATGCAAAGACGAGACATTTCATCAACAATACAACGGAATAAGATTTGAAAAGAAAGAAACAGAGAGACACACATTCAGTTTGAAATTATCTCATTAAAAGATGGATTCATTTCTAACTTCACTGCTGCCATCTGCTGGTTGTAAGCTGAATATTTTGTTTACTATTGATTGCTGGTTCGTTGAGAGCGCTACGGTAATGTATCCCTACGAATAGTGGATGACAAACGCGGTAAATGGCCAATAACGCGGTGTATGTCTTCTAAGAATTACTCTAAATCATGACTCGTGTAGCTTTCGTCGACTTCTAGGAAAACAGAGGGGGAGAAGAGGAAGAGAATAAGAGTTTTAACACCATTTCATAACAAAAAATCCAAACGCACGGCTCAGTAACATCCCCCCCCCCCCAAATAATGATATCCCATCCTTTAATGTTTTCGGTCGCCAATTTACAGGCAATCATTCCCTAGTACTAATTATTCGAAAAATTCAGAATTTTTTTAAAAACAAAATTGCCTGTTTCAAAACTAAATCTGCAAGCCACGCCTGAAAGTCTAAAATAAGCAAAACTTTAAAAATAAAATTATCTTTCTCTTCAACAAAAATAATAATCATCAAAACATGTTAAGCCAATATAAATTAAAATCTCCAAAAGATACATAATTAAATTATTCGGTTAAGAATCGGGTTTAAAATAAAATTTTTTTTTTAAATTGCGTGTATTTTATAGATTAAGAATCTAAAAAGAAAAACCCACCCTTTTCATAGAAAAACTGACGTCGTAATTCCATTGTAAATAACTCCAAAACATCTACGGGGAATCGACGGAGATCTGAACTACCTCTTCCAATCGTTAATGTCTTCACAGTAAGTATGCCAGACGGCAAAGAAGATAACGAGGGAAGAAAAAAATATTCAATAACAAATACAAAATAAAGCAAACTTCAATATAAAAAAAAAAAGCTCTCAAAATTCCAACTGTAATCGTCGGGACAAATAAGATGGGAAAAAAAAAAAGAGCGCTACCAACGTTCATGTTTTTTTTATTGCTCCTCTTCATTATCAAACAGTAGATGGACACATGTGCCATTAGCCGGATAAATTGAGCATGATAAATTAATTTTAAAACGGATTAGCGTCGAGTGCCAACAGATAAAGGGCTGTCAAGAGAAAAGTAATCGCTCATTATTCGCGTGTTAGTCAGACAGCGATGGCTGCATTGGACAGTAGATGAATTTTGAAGTCTCCGTGCCGTAGTAGAAAATTGTCTATAACAGTGGCGAAACCAGAATTACTTTATGGGGGCGTTTTCCCGTTTCAGACAGGGTCATTTTTTTTTTTTTTCAGGTGATGGTAAAATTTAACTGGAAGTAGATTTTATGTGACCGACTTTTACATTTAACCGTGAAGTGCAGTTGTCTAGAGCAGCTGTGGGTAGCGGCCCACAGAGCGGTCACGGATGGTTTGGAATAAATTTATATGATATTAAGTACTTAATCAAAAATAGGCTTTAAATTTTCCACAATTACAAATTTTTGACCTGTTTTTTAACGTGTTAAAAATGTATGGAATGATACTGTTTCTAAATGTACATCCCATTCGGAACCAGTAACCTAATCTAAATCTGAAATTTAAGAAACATTTAATAACAAAAACGACGTATTTTAGTTTTAATGTAAATAAATGTTTATAATTTTTAATGTTTAACAAAGTTTATATTTTGATACCACGGTCTTTTATAATTTTAATTTTTGTTAATCTTAAATACAAATACATATTAATATTTAAACATGAAGATTTCGCTACATGCGATTCGCCAAAAACAAATGCAGATGGCAAACAAGACCTTTTTTTAAATTGTTATTATACAAAGTTAATATTTACACCAAATATACAATTCATTGATTTTTAAAATAATTTGTCAAAATTTGCTTATTTCTTTTTTTATTTCTTTGTTAACATTTTAATAATAAAAAAAAATGCTACTTCCAAAATATTTTCATTGGGAGTAGAGTGATTTTTTATTTAAAGAGAGGGGGTCGCGGTCGAATAAAGTTTACGCACCACTAGTCTAGAGTGTTTTAATAGCAAACCACAAGGTAACTCCGAACATAATTATCAGATCAGGAAGTATTTATTTTGAGTAAAATGTGTATCAAACTTTGGAAAGGATCGATCCTTCAGTAGGTGCTTTAAAATAAAATAAAATTTACATAAATGTACCAAAATAACTTTATATACTTAATTAGGTATGTACTTCAAATGTTCCATTGTACCTTATTTATAAGTAACACGAAAATGGACTCTAAAAACAAACCAATCCAAAATTAATTAGTTTTGCACAATTTGTTGTTCGCAACGTTCATAATGTTCAACTGACTCTAATTAAAAACATTTCTCTTGGTAAAGAACAATAAAGCAAGTTATTAAAAGAGATTATTTCAATAATACATAATTCAAAACAAATTAAATTAATACGTTATTAAAATTTTCTGTACTACCTTTTAGCCACCTACTTTTTGTGATATACGTTCTTTAAAAAAAGATTAAATCAGAAAAATGTTTCAAAAGAGAAAGCTAAACTAGAAGCCCACACAACCACAAAAACACATTTTCCCCTTGTAAATACAAAAATATATAGGAAGTTAAAAAAAAAATCACTCTATGAGAAAATTCTTGCATAAAATTCGACCCTGAAGAAGGATTTATCAGGAAAATGCTCTATTTAGAGAGACTGCACTCAAAATAGCATATAAGAGGACTAGTCTCGTAGAGACAGAGGAAGAGAGATGGGTACGAATGTCTGGCTCTGTGGGCTTTAAAACCCAACGTAATATTTAAGAGCCCGGTAAGAGTTTTTTTCCAGGGCTTAGCATCGATCTCAACAGCTATGTGGTGAAATCTTAAAAAAAAATAAGAGTCATCTCAACCTGACCCCCCCCCCCCTCTCCCTACTCACACGCAGAGAAAGAGAGATAGTAAAATACGGTTAAAAAAAATTTTAAATCTATCACTCTGCGACCTGATCGCATATGAAAGTCTGTCTCGACTGGAAAGGAAATTTTTAAACAAGAGCTGAATTAGAGAAAGTTCTAAAGGAAATAAATAGTTAAATATCCTACACATTAATTACCCTTTTTTGTTTGCTTACTGGCAGTAACCAGATTTATTTTATACTTCTATATTTCAGCATCACTTATCACGAACTCTTAAAACTATTACACACGGCTAACATGCTTACACTACAGCTCTAAAACAGCGGTAGTCCTCCATCAAGTATTTTTAGGCACTCAGGTCGGGAAAAAAAGCTTAACATAATTTCAGTTTAAAAGCTTAAGGAGGGATGCAAATATTCCCTCTTAAACTTCATGCTGTGGATAAGCCAATAA
>OU015493.1:110586074-110761074 GCA_907164885.2 Dolomedes plantarius
AATTCATTCTAAGGATTGTGAAATAAAGCAAGATCTTCTCTTTTCGAGAAAGACGCCTTTCATGTGTAGAACTCTCCGATCTTTAATTTCCCATCGTCCACGTCCCCACAATTTCTTGACTATAAAATGCTCTAACAAAATGAATGCCAAATCTTAGGTTTTGCGTTATGACAATGATACGTTCTGAAAGCTCAGACAGGAAATTTCAGTGAATAAAAGTTTATTAAGATATAAAAATCTTATAAATAAGTTTATCGTTCCCACCGCGCGAAGACCCCCCCCCCTCCACACACACACACACATATATATACACTACCCTACAATAATGGACCGGACAACAGCGGATTTGCGTAAAATCTGAGTGCATGTCGGAATTTATGCAAATCCAATGCTTGCATGTGACCTGTTAAGATTAAATACGATACGCAAAGTGGTAATGCCGTTAGTTCTGTGTAAAATTGTGACAATATGTCGAAACGAGAGAAACTTAGTGACTTTGAAAGAGGTGTTATAGTTGGTTGTCACATTAGTGTAAAGTCTATCCGTGCAACTGCGGTAGAATTATCACAGCGACGGTCAACTATTGGTGATGTCGTGAAGAAGTGGTAGACTACGGGAGCTGGGACACAAACTGCACAGGCTGGTCGTCCCGTAAACGAACCGAACGGGACCGGCATGTCCTGAAGCGTGAGGTTTGTAAGAAACGCAAGAAACCACTCCAAATCATTAACAGTGAGTTTCAACAAGCAGCATGGGTTACGGTGCACCGCAAAACTTTGCGGAAAGACTGCACGCTCTCAATATCCACGGATGTGTTGCCGCACACTAACCAAACATCACCCCATCCAGCAAAGCCGGCAGACTCGCTTGGTGTTTGCAACGCCACAACTGAACTGTGGACCACTCGAAAACTGTTTTACGGAGCGACGAGTCCAGCTACACGCTCTTCCAGTCGGATGGGCGTGCTTGGGTTTGACGAATGCCAGGCGAACGTCTGTTGCTCGAGTGCATCGTTCCAACTTTCAAGTTCGGTAGTGGTATACTTGTTTGGGGTGTTTTTTTGTGGTATGACCTGGGACCTTTGCATATTTTTCTTGGTAAATTGAACGCCGACGCCTACATGAACATATTGGACAATCAGGTTCTTCCTACTCAATTTTATAGAATGGACGAATGTTACTTCCAGGACGTCAACGCTCCATGCCATGTTGCAGTCTCTGTCAAGCAGTGGTATCAAGATATGGATGTAAAACGTCTTCCCTAGCCTGCTCAGAGCCCGACCTAAACCCCGTAGGACATTTGTGGGACGAGTTACAGCGACGCTTACGGACCAGTGAACCACGTCCGAAATCTACAGCTGAGCTGACGACATTCTTGCAGCAGGAATGGACACAAATACCCATAGCTGTGTATCAAAACCTTGTTGAAAGTATGCCCAGAAGGGTTGCTACTGTAATTCCAGCACGTGGGGGACCATCCCCCTATTAAAGCATTCTATCCCTTATACCACCACATCTTGCTGTCTAGTCCATTATTGTAGGGTAGTTGGTGTGTGTATGTGTGTATTATATACACACACACACACACACACACAAATACTTGACACTTCAGTAGCCAGCCGCCCAACAAACGGTCACTTTTTTTCGGAATCATCACAGACTGCCATACAGAAGTTTATATATATATATATATACACAGTTGGCTCTCTGTTTAACGACGCTCTACTTAACGACGATCTCTATTTAAAGACTATATTTGCTATTCCCGGCCCCTCCGACGTAAAAAAATTCTATTTAAAAACGACGTTGTTTCTGTTTAACGACGATTTTTTTTTTTTTACATGATGAACTTTTTTCTTCAACATTTTATCTGCAGGAGGGAAACTTTCTATGGAGGAAAAAAGTTTGGTTTCAATAACAGACCTGGAATTTCCTTGATGTTTGCAATGTTGCAATCATAGACTTGTTAAGGTGGGAAAAACGGGGGGGGATTACCGTTTCTCGGAAGATCGAATATTCTTTCGTGGAGCTCTTAGTGCGGGAGCTGAATCACTCTATTGTCCCTACCATCTGTTGTCATATGGCTTACGAACTGTCCAATAGCAGCCTTCTTTCACTCCTTCCGGGAAACATGCGTTTATATTTAGAGAATTCATGATTGTGTGTAGGATCTCATTCCAGTGCGAATACGAGCAGAGCAAAATGGCATCATAGCGAAAGCATCTTACGCTACACGAAAAGGGGAAAATTATTGAATACTGGGAAGAAAGTGTTGGAATAACAAAAGTCCAATTCGCAAGACAATTTCATCTATCCGAGTCTACTCTCAAAGGCATATTTTAGCAAACAAAGCGAAAATTCTTGAAGCAGCAGAAAAATTTGGTTGGGGATCTAAATCCAAACGGCAGAAAATTCAATGTGGTGAATCAATGTGTGATCAGAAGGGTTTGATAAGGCAGTCCTGCAATAGTTTCATGAAGCAAGAGCATCCAACATTCCAATTTCTGGAGTGATATTTAAAGAAAATGCTATTATCCTGGCAGAAAAGTTTGGAATGCAAAATTTTCAGGTTTCGGCTGATTGGCTAGCAAAGTTCAAAGAAAGATATGGGCTTGCATTTAAAAGCATATCTGGCGAAAGTGGCTCCGTAGATGAAAAAATAGTGGAAGAATGGAAAATAGTGCTGAAGGGGATATTGGATATGATGAGAAGAACATATTCAATGCAGATGATACGGACCTATTCTACAATATGGTGCCTAATAAATCTTTAACGTATATGGGCGAAAAGTGCTTTGGTGGAAAACACAGTAGGGCACGATTGACTGTTTTACTGTGCACTAATTCGCATGGATCTGAGAAATTTCCACCACTAGTTATAGGCAAATCAAAGCAACCAAGGTGTTTTAAGAATATCCCCAGGAAACCTTTTGAGTATAGGATTAACAATAAAGCGTGGATGGCATCACAAATTTTCATTGACTGGATTAGAAAATTTAATGCAAAAGGGCATCAAAAAAAGAGAAAAGTTTTGCATTTAATCGATCGTTGCACTGCACATACTCCAAATATCCCTGGACATACAAATTTGAATATTTATTTCTTACCAGCTAATTGCACTGGCAATTTGTAGACATTATACCTGGGTATCATTCGCAGTGTGAAAGTATACTACAGAAAGTCTTCAATTAGGAAATTAATAAACAATTTGGCTGACAGTATGAAAATTAGAAAATTTACGATCTTGGAAGCAAAGCACATGATAACATCAGCATGGAAAGAAGTTTCTTCATTCACAATAAAAAACTGCTTTCGTGTTGCTGGAATTCGGAAAGAACTTGTAGTGGAACTGCAAAGTACGGATGTAGAAGTCAACGAAGATGACATTACCCCTGAAGAATAGAGAAATCTTGTTGGAGATGAGGATGTTTCAATTCAAGATTTCTACAATCGTGATGAATCTGTTTTAACAACAGATTACAGAAATGTAGAACAAATTTATGAAGATAAAGTAAACGAAAACACAGTGTCAGACGAAGAAGGTGAAGTTGAAGACACGGAAAACGAGACACTGCCACTGTCTTACACAGATGCAACTTCTGCTCTAGATGTTCTCCGACGCTATATTACATCGAATATGGAAGATGACACATTTAGCATTTTAGAAAATCTGGAAATGAGAATAACGAAAACAAGGCGAAAAATGAAGCAATCAACACTTTTTGACTTTGTAAAAACCTAATTTATTGAATTCTTTGTATTGTTTGTAATCTTTTTTTCAATGCAATTTAAAATAACTTTTTGCGAATAAAATAATAATGATAATAAAAATATATTAAGAAATATACTGGCAGTCCTAAGCCTGTAAAGTGTGAAGGGAAATGTTATTTCACAAATTCTGTTTAAGGACGATCTCTACTTAAGGACGGTTTTTCAAGGTCCCTTGAAAGTCGTTAAACAGAGAGCCAACTGTCAGAGCCAACCATATATATATATATATATATATATATATATATACACACACACACAGTTTACAAATGTTAATCAAAACGGTGTACTTCTAATAAAACCTGTTCAAATATAGGATGATCACCAATAAAAAGGGAATTCGAAAGAAGTTCCTGGGATACTCTAAATTTACTTGATAATATAATAGTAATGGTAGATTGTTACAACTCATAATTTAGCGACCCGTAAAATAATATTTATAGCATTAAAAACTGAGGCATGTAGCAGTGAAAAGGGAGAGAGCAAAATTGAAGAACATAAATAAAAGCTCACTTTTAAAACATCTAAATTATTATTGTTAGTGTAAGTTCCAACGATGAACCAAAACATAGTAACGTAAAAGTTCCAAGAACACGACCGAACACGAGTAAAAATGAATAAATCTGTCAAAACGAGAACGAAAAATGATAGAAAGAAAAACATCTGAGCGCACCCGAGCACCGCAGATTGATTACAAGGCCAGATTGTTTTGACAAGCAGATGGAGGTAATGAGATACATACAATGCGACAATTCCTGAGCGGTTATTAATTCCGCACGCTTCACAGCTTAGAGTTGACTTTGATTAGGCTATTAAAAAATGAAACTGGATGAGATATAAATTAAACTCTTGCTAATGTTTGAATATGATTCACGCAAGTAAATATAAAACTTTGATGGAATAAAAACCAGATTGAGACAAAAGTTTATACATTCATGATCATTTTAAAGATTTAGAAAGTTTGACAGACATGAGACGCCCACTTTCCAAATCAGTTAAGTTCATAAAACAAAAAGTAGAGAAAAGTTATAAAATGATATACATTGTTTTTTAAAATTCCTCTGAAAATTCATTCAAATAAACAGTGTAGAATGTATTATTGTAGATGGAGCTTTTTATCTGACGACATAAAATCGATAAAATAGAATATCCTTGGAGTAATCGTTATTATTATTACAATTTTTGCGTGACTGGGAAACTTAATCGATTTGGCAAGTGAAGAAAGGTAATAAAATTATTACAAAATAATTCGAGTCTTCAAATTATTTTTTTTTACTACAGAAATAAAAGTAAATTAATTGTTTAATAAGTCCCAGGTACTTACTTCTACAGCAATTAGACTGTCACTGACTCATTTATTTTACTCTGTGATGAAACAACACTAAAATATTGACTGTTATCACCAAATACTTGCCACTGCCTTTGGTTTGGTTTGGTTTGGAGCGGTACGGTCAACTTATGATACGCGAGGGCTAATTAGACCGTGACCTACAGTTTAAAGCCGATTCCGAACGGCTACAAACATCCATGCCAACAGTGGGATTCGAACCCACAGGATCTGCACCGAATGCCAGCGCCCTAGCCATTCGGCCATCGCCTGGCTGCCTCTGCCTTTGAATTGCAACGGTTTACATTAGAGCAGTGGTTCTCAACCTTTTACAACCCACGTACCTCTTTTTGTGTGTCATTAACTACGCGTACCCCCGATAAAAACACTTAAGTTTTATTAAAATGTGTTATATTCGTTAAAAGTTTAAATATTAAACTGTTAAAATTTAATTACGAATAGGTAATTTAAATCAAAAACAAAAAAAAATTATTATAATGGACATTTTATTACAAAGTTTTTATTAATCAGACACAAAATTAAAAAAATCTCAGTAAATAATTAGTGGGAACGCTGGGCTTGTTTTTGCTTACAAAGTTCATCAATATTTGGCTCCAGCTTGGAAAAATACAGTCGTAAATCATCCTCAACATTAAGCATGTTTCTATACTTGTTCTTCAGGTAAGTTAAACTTGAAAATCCTTTTTCGCCCAAGTAAGTTGTCGAAAACCCCACAAGGTACTTCCCTATAATGTCTGCTAGTTCTTTGTGTTTGCTTGCGACGAGCGACGTGTTTGCTTGCTGCTTTACCGATAGTTTTCATTTTTAAACCATTGCTCAAACTTTTGTCACAAATTCTAGCAGGTATCAATATAATTTTTTATACTTTTGGTGGTTAACCGCGTACCCTTTACATATTTTCGCGTACTCCCAAGGGGTATGCGTACCACCGGTTGAGAACCATTGCATTAGAGTATGGACTAAACTTGATTGGCTTCTGAAAACAGTGACTTTTTCGATGTCCCAAAGAAATTTTGTTACTGAGTGGTGTTAATCCTTATTATTTGGGAAATTTATCATGAACGTAAAAAGTTAAGAGTCAATCAAGTGCTTTGCCACTAAAATTTCAAAAAGTGGATTTAACCGATTTGGCTTGGGAATGGCTCACATGTAGTTGGTCTGACAGTAAAACACACAAAACTGTAGGCAACCCAAGACGATAGCTCCCTACGCACAAGTTGCAGCGTTTCCCGCACCAAATTTCTCACGTGAAAAGAGCGTTGAATTTGCCCAGAAAACTACAGATAATAAAAATCGAGCGAAGCATCATACATTGATAGATCTTTGGATTTGAAACTTGAACTTCAGCCAAAGCAACTCCAACTTCCCGAGTTCAGTGTGTTCGGTATAGGGCAAATCACTCAATCGGTTATGCTTATTTTATCCTGAAACAAACACACACACACACACACACACACACACACGCACATATAGTTCTGTACACGCGTGCGTTCATTTTTATATTTATATTCTTTTATAAATACATTACATATGTAAAACCAAAAAGATGCATACAATAAAGCTTCAAAAAATTATAAATCGTTAAAAATTTAGAATCGAGCTACAAGCAAAAATAAACAAAAAATTACGAACCGAGAGACAGCCACTGAATGCCGTAAATAATACAACAATACAAATATATTAAGAAATGTTCAATACACTTGGTTAAGCAAAGGTTGAAAGAACAACTAAAGTAGTTTATTAGCGTGGGCTTGTGGCGGCCCAGTGGTACAGCGCGCTGGTTTTCGGTGCTGAGGGTGCTCAGATCGAATCCTGGCGTCGCGCCACGAAATATGCCTCCGTTCGTGTCGTCCCTTCATAGGGGGTAATGCTGTCCGCCTATGTGGTGCCCCCACAATAAATGGGCAGTAAAATTGCGGCGTGGTATAGGCGAATGTCTCACGACAAGTGCCTCCGCATTGGAGAAAAAAAAAAAAAAAGTTTATTAGCGTACGTTAAAATTTTTTGTACTTTTTGGTTTTATTACATCTGCTATCCCCTACACCAAATTATTTTTTTATATAATTTTTTATAATTTTTATTTATTTATTTAGCCGCAGTTTTCAAAAAAAAAATCAGACAACATAATAACACATATACCAACGCCAAGAGTTTTTTCTGGACACTGGAACTTAAAAACTTCTAAATCCATTCAAAATTAGAGCTTTAAATTCATAATTTATTCTAAAATTTCCCATACCACAGGCATCTTCAATGCGTGGAGTAAGAGAGCAATATCTAACCACTTACAGACACTCTTTATAAATACGACACTAGTCACCAGATCAAAATGTCACTATGTATCTATCATGGGTCAGGGGTATCATTATAAGGCTAGAAAGGCGTTTTACGTCATCCGTGTTTTGTATGTAGTGAAAAAATAAATTCCATTAGGAAACGTCATCAAGGGACGCCGGCAAAAAAAATGTAATACTTCAACCTAATCGTAAACAAACACAATCATTTTTTTTAAATACTTTCTTTGCGAAAACTAGATGACACCAAACAAAATTTATCGTTTGTACTACAATACTTCGACAAAACCTGAAATTGTCCATTCGAAGTTTCTTATATTCCGATTCAAGAAATTCATATACACGTCAATGAAGCAAGAAACTAGCACGTCAACACTACAGATATTCTCAAAAATTACAGGTTAACGACTTCCATTACTGCCGGTTAAATAAACAAAAAGATATAGCCATTCCACCTGTTTCAATTTCTCGCAAGCGGATTTTTTCCAGCGGTTTTTCGATCTTGACCAATGACGCGTGATTTCAGAATGCTTTGAGAATGATTTATCGTGGGTAAGATAAATTTTGCGTGAAAAGAGAAAGAGGTGAGAACAAACGCCATTTTATATGCTTGGCTTATCAAAAGGGCAATAGATTCTATTCCAAAATTTCCGGAAAAACATGTCATTGACCATTTTATACGTAGAAAATTCAAGTTCAGTAAGCTTAGTCATTCAATTAGTCCCATCTCCTACACAGATGTATAATAATATGTTTGCTATAATCGGTGAATATTCAGGTGATATTTCTACAATAGATGCGGGTACAAAATAAACTATTAATAAATTATCCGCAGTAAAACATATATACTTTCAGTACAAATTAAAAGGTGTACAAAAGAATATAATAACAAACTATGTTTTGTACTAGAACCTAGACTACGTTCCCTTTATGAGATTTAGAAGTTTTTATTCAAAGATACGATAGCCTCGCCTTATAACGAGCGTCAATTTAGCCGCTTATTGCAATATACAACAGATTGAGAAAGCTTTCAAGTTACATCGACAGGTATAGGTATTGACATTTTACTAACTATCGAAATACGACCACAAAACAGACGAAAACTTATAACAACTACGTAATGGAACGTCAAATAGCAGATTTAAAAGTTAAAGTAACCACTATTAGTAGTTCCCAACTAACACTGGTTTTTTCTTTCTTTCTTTACTCTTCATTGAAGTCAGTTTAAGTTGCTACAGCTCTGTTTATAATTCGGCGTATCCTTTCTCTCACCTGTGGGAGTCAATGCACCTGATGGCACTAAAATTTCTTTTCCCTCAAACCTACAGAACCAAAAAATGAGAATCCCAACTTCACTTCGAAATAACTCGCTCCGAAATTTTTACTTACCCTGTTGCGAGAGCGCAATAACGAAAGCTGACACCATTTCACTGGGGTAGAGGTCGGTTGCTTGCTGGATAGCAGTATATACCAGAGTGTGAGTTCAGAAAGGGATGAGAACTGTTTATAAGATTTTCTACTTTAGCCTCCTTTACTCAGGAAAAACACTCAGGGGTAGGGTTAGTCCATTGAAACAAAAAAGATCTCAGGAAATGTCGATAAGAAACAACATTACCTAATTGTTTACCATTCTTAAAAGCACTACCTTTATTATAGTAATAAACGGGACTCCCCACTGCAGTTTTTAGATCCATGAGTGCCACCTCACAGGAAGGTAATTTCTTTCGCCTCGAGAAAACACTTTTTGAGCTGCTGAAGAACATGCATCTGAAAAGGCATTCCTACTGACGAAACCGTTTTAAATGGGATGAAGAGTATTTTTTCTCAAAAAGTTACCCCCCAAAAAGCTGTCTACAGCGTGTTACAACTGGATACAAAACTTTAATACATAACGGTTTCAAATAGAGAGATATGTGTGGTGAAATTTCCTATGTTTACTCCAAGAAACAGGCAGTTAAAATTGGTAAACTTAGAGCACTCCTTATTTCTATCCTTATTTCTATCAGAACAAAGGAAACACAAACGGAATTGGGAAATGTTCAGGGATTAAAGAGGGCAGAGATATGCCCAAAAATCACTCTCAGCTAAAACTAAAGTTGAATTTCAGAAAAATTATAATAAAAAAACCCAGATAATGATCCGAACAAATCATAAAACAGCACCCCCACTTAATAAATAATTCTAAAGTGCATAATACATACTCCTAATTATGGGAGCGCAAATGTATCGATCATCAGGAAAGTTAAGTTACTTATCATAAATTAGATAAACACTTCAACTGAAAATGTCAGCACCCTAGATTCATTTTTAAAAGAAATAAGGGCTCGCTCCAAACTCTCCTCATAAAGGTTAAATTTTTCTTCTTTTAAAATCTAATGACAATGTTTGATAATATAACCACCAAATTATTACTTCTTTTAAAAAATCAATCACACACACCCACGCAGAGAGAGGGGGAGACGTGTTTTTGGTCACTAGGCCGAACACTGTTAATTAGCATAAGAAGAAGAATGCTTACGATATGTTTTCGTCGTCATCCGTGCCACGCTTCTGAAGAGATATTATATTTATATCCCAGTATACTTATACGTTGCTTTTTAAAAAAAAATTTAAATTAATTAAAAAAAGAAAAAAATTAACGCCATGTGCTCAAAACGAGACTTAACTCTCTTTAGTTCTTCCTCCTTTTTTATGCATTGAATTCTTTTTCTCTGTTTTCACTTCTTCCTATTTCGAGAGGTTTAAATTTATTTTTGCATTCACAAATGAGGTTATACCAAAATTAACAAGTGAGCCTGCTTTTCTTTTTAACTATAAGGATTTAAAATAAGACATAAATCAAAGTTGAGCGTCTGGCTCAATTCGTTCTTAGTCAGAGCACGTGCAGACTGACTGGATGCAAGTCGGGATATTTAGACTTCTTGGAACAATATTAACTTAATTCAATCTTAGCCAAAATAAACAAGACTTGAACCAGTTTTTAAATGTCGGCTTTCCCTTATTAGTCCTCATAATTTGGTGAAGTGTGTTATGCTTTAACTTTAGCGCCTTCTGTTTGTAAGCTATTGAATAGGTCAGAAATTGGATTATTTACATTTTTCTTGGTTTTCTTTTGATACGATACTAACGTTTGAAGATGTTTATAATCATAAAATTTGTTTTATATCATCTCATAGTCCAAGTGGTTTAGTTATCTAGCTGCACTCTTGCTTATCTGTGGTTTTCTATTTTCCGCCCATCCTTATGCAATGAAAATTCATTTAGTTCCGCGAAACTGGCGCAATGTACACAATATTTATTGTATTTATATGTCAGTCAACCAGTCATCGGGAAAAGGAAAATCCTGTAATGAAAAGGGATCTGCAGTCAAGAGTACCAAGAATCCAATAACTGAAAGAGTTCCATTCATTAATTTCTACTTTCTTCCGATAGAGCTGGAGATCCGTGTTTACCACTTTTTTTTTGTTTTTGTTTTTGTTTTCTACAAGCAAGAAACGCCCCTTTTATTCCGTAGAATAAGGAATTAAATGATATTTAACCTATACAACGGAAATTCATTGTCAGATTTTAAGTAGGCTATCTAGTAATGTGCTTTCTTCTAGATTAGTAGTAAGATCTAACTTCACTGACCTAAGGAAACGCGTACAGATTGCATCCAAACACATGTGGGAAAGCTACTGTTACTATAATGAATGAAGGCGAAAACATATTTTGCAGCAAAACAGAATTACGTATATTATGACACCATTGTGTTTCACTCGAACTGAAGGACAGTGAATTTAAAACCAAAATTAAACAAATCTATTCATGTTAAAAATAAACATTTCTATTGCTGATGTACAGGGTACGGCAGAATGGATTTCAAACATTTGTGAAGGTCACTGGTAAGGGAGTGGTGGGGGGAACGGCGGCGCCGGAAGTGGCCAAAAGTTCGGGGGATTTTCTAGTTGTCAGCAGACACCATGAGTTGGTCTGGTGAACATTGCGCTTTCGTTATCAAGGCGTGCTTTAAAAACAACGATTCTGTTGCCGCGACAGAGAGGGCATTTAGGGCTCTATTTAACTGATGCCGTTCCTAATCGAAAAACAATACTGCGATGGGGTTTCATACGTCAAAGAAAAAGGCTCTGCATTACAAGGAAACGAAGTGCTCGTCATCGGAACATTAGAACACCTGATAACGTGCAATGACTCCTTGAGTCCGCTATTCGTGGAAAAGTTGCCACCATTCCCCCCAAAGATAACCAACAGAGTGGCGAAAAACTTTAGTGAACGGCTTCGGCAGTGCATCGAAAATAACGGACGCCATCTGAGAGATGTTATTTTCGAAACCAGGTGGGGGAAAAAACTAGACTATTAATACTTTTCGAAAATATAAAGTTTTTTACTGTAAATTGTTTCGTTCGTTTTTTGATTACCTATGAAATGTGGGAGTTCATTCTGCCAACCTTGTAGAAGAACATTCGATTATCAGAGGACGCACTGCCTTAGAAAACGAATAATTATTCTGGACTATCAACGATAACAAAGGTTAGAAGTAACGAAGTGGACAAAACATTAGTTTATAGTCTATAAAAATATTTTTATTTAAAATACATTTATACCGGGATATATACCATTATCTATCTAACAAGAAAATGAGGGGTTATTTCTGGCTATTTTTTTAACATTTCAAGGTTATTTAGTTGAAATGACCGATCCGCCACAGTTTAATTTAAGTGGATAAGCAATGTCCTTTTTTTAATTATTATTATTTGCATTTTACTTATACAAAATAGCAAGATCAAAAATGTCTCAAAAATTTTATAAAAATTTTCATTTTTAAAATAATAAACTTTCAACAATTTTTTTTTTTAACTCCGACAGCAATATAACTTAGAAATATAAGTTTCGTCCATTCAAAAATGTTTTTCCTATCAATCGTTTAAGTGCAGTCAAAATACTCAGTACAATATTCAGCGAGCAACGAACTAAAGTCAAAGTTACTAGAGAAGAGCATTCCTAAGTAGATGCTTGCATATATGGAATACAACAAATCCATTTTTTTTTAAAATTCACTGGAGTTAAGGTTTTAAAAAACTGCGATTACCAGAAACATGCTTTTAGTGCGATAGGTTAGCACAGGTAATAAATGTCAAGGATGCGTGTATCTTGAAAATAAAAGGAGCTCAAGTTATTCAAGTTGGCAACATTATAAAAAACTCACGTTATACCTGCCAAGAAAACTGTATTTTTTTATTCCTTACAATAAGGTTACCTTTAATTGATACGACTGCAAAACAATTAACAAAACTTCATTCTCCTTGAAATTTTTAGAACAAAAATATTCATAGATCATTCCCCAATCCGAATCGACTGTCTTTAGTGAAATATTGCGTTTTGTAAAGCCATGTACCTTAAACATATAAACTGTAGCAATAATCTTCAATATACAAAACTTGTTAAATATGATCTTCTATTATGTTATACACTAGCTGAAAAACCTGCGCTTCGCTACGGAGTACATTCAAATTAAATACAACGGTCAATGTATGCACTTAATGCCAAAAATATAAAATACTATATAATATATATTATATATATAATATATATATATATTATATATATATATATATATTTATAATAAAAACGATGATCAATGTATACAATGATGTAAAAGAAAAAATATATATTTATAAAAAAATAGTAAGGAGATTTTTTATAGACAAATAAATGTCAATCGTCTGCCGCATAGCAAGAAAAACAAATTTTTTTTTGTCTATTTAGTTGTTATGCCCACAAGACAATAAATTATTTAAAGTACCCATAAAAAGAAATCACATACCATAAAAGAGCTCAGCATTTAATAAATTAAATTCTAAAAATTAATCTTTAAAAATTCCTAAAAATCAGGAAAATGGAGGTAAAGTTTCGAAAAAGATCTCATTTAAAGGAAATTTTTATGATTTTTCTCGTGATATAAATTCTATAACCCTCAAATTATTATTTTAAATGAAAACTTTAAAAAAAAAGTTACAAAAACAGCTTAAAATTTAATTTAAAAAAATCTAAGAATTTTTCAAAAATCTCTCTTAGTGCACCCCTACACCATAAGAAGAATCGCCGTGCAAAATTTCAGCCCTTTAGGTCCAGCGGTTTGGTCTGTGCGTTGTATGTCAGTCAGTGAGTCAGTTACGGAACTGTTTTAAATATATAGATTACATTAACAATTAATTGACCAAAAACAAGTAAGAGAAAGCTGTTTCAATAACAACAGCCAAACAGTTTTTCACTGATATTTAAAATCAACTTTCGACACCCTTTCAAAAAGATAATGATCACTATCTTAAAACACGGTAAGTTAATGTCTTCGTACACGCCATATTCTACTGAACTCTTCTTAGGAGAGCACTCGCAGCAGGATTAAAACGGAAAGCTGTATATTCCAAATGGTTTTTTAAAGTCTTTAGATGATTTTAAACAATTTTAACTGATATATATGCGCTTTAAATATTTTTTTTGCACTACAACTTTCGCAGGATGTAGTACAAATGCATGGGAATCCAGATAGATATCCTGGGTAGAAGAGAGAAAAAAATAGTTTGGAAATATGAATTTAGCGTATTTAAATTTCAGTTTCATGGCAGTAGGAGAGGATATTTGCAGGCAAACTGCCCTGTGAAACACACCGCTACAGCCATACGCCTGCTTAATTCTTAATTTGATTTCGTGTATAGTGATCTGAATGATCTGGATAGTTTAAAATGAGTGTCCATTTTAAACTATCCAGATTAAAGTAAATTAAAAAAACGTTTAAAAACTAACAATTTTTGACAAGTATACGATAGATTACATTACGATAGATCGTGACAAGTATTACGATAGAAGATTTTACGATACAATAAAAACTACAACCTCCAGAGGTGGTACTAACGTATTAAAACCAACATTATTCCCATTCAAAAACCTACAATAATTTGGAAGAAATAGGTAGTTTGAAATAACGCTAACAAAAGAATTCGAGGAAATTTATAATCTTGCTACGTAAATATCTAATCTCTGGAAGATATTATATCTTAACCACGGAACCGATAACCGTTTACCTGGAAAAAAACATGGAAAGTATATTATATCGGCTTTTTGAAAATTAGAAAATCACTTTAGTATAGCACTACTGAAATAATATAAACAGAAAATCCCAGTGATTTATTTGGGTTTTAATTTATAATTACGTAGGGGACCGAAAGATGGCTAATTTAAAAATCTCTTAATTTCTTCGACAAGATACTACTCTACGCTATAAATAGCATCGTAAATTACTCACCTTACAATGTAGTTTTAATCAATTTAAACTAAACTACTCAGACAGGAACTTTAAATTCTAATTAACCCAATTTACATAGCTGTATTCCTTTTCTCTGTATCATAGTATTGAATTGAAGATGAAACAAGGTTTTACAGCCTATTTAATTTATTACTGATGGTTAAAATTCAACATAAAATGAACTCGATATCTTAAAAGAGCTTTTCATACTTAGAAAATCTAACGCAATTTAAATGCCTCCATGAAAAATTTAGATCCTTTGTTCTGAGAAATTTTGAATTGAAAGTAACACCACAAACAGGATATGCAAATTAAAATTAGATTAAGAGATTTAGCGAATCCGATTGCGTAAATCGGATGTACGGGAAATAAAAAAACCTATACTGACGAATAGTTATGTATTTGTAGTGTTACGTTTTATATTATATCCATCTACTCAAAATTAGATCTAAAAAAACTAACACAAGAAATTTCTGCCTGACTTAAAGAACGTTAAGTTTAATCTAAAAAAACCCACAGAATTTCATAGGACACTAATCGTTGAACATTAAAACTTACAAAAAGATTATTTAAGACATATCAAACTACGACTTTTAAAAATATATTAATACTTATTCCACAACACCTATTTTTCAAGAAGAGTTTAAACGAAGGACGATAGCAGGTAGAACTGGGGGATGATTCAGTTTAATATAAAACTTATTTCTATTCTTTCAGACAGAAAAAAAAAATGACTTTTCTCTGAAATATTGGCCTTAGATTTGGCAAAAACAAGATTTTGAAACCTAACCCAAACTTGTCTCAAATAAACACATAATGATAAGTAACCTTTCGTACAACCAGGTTAAAATATTAGAAATTTCTATCCATGTAAAAATCAAAGAGGTTAGAAAAGAAAAAAACCTTCGTTAAGAAAAATACATGCATGAAAATGATAATCTGAATTAACCAGTTTATTTGGTGAATTCTAGTAATAAAACCACAATTTACAATAAGTCGTAATATCGTCTTCTCTAATACACCTATCTGAACGGTCCCGGCGTTACTAGATTTAGTTTGTAAAAGCCAGTAATTTTTTTTCTAAATAAATACTACTGAGGTGATTCATGAAGCTTATAATTTAAAACAGAAACCGAATTTTAGCCATGTATATTGGCCTTATATTACCATATTATTATTTTAATGCAAAAAAGAAAAAAAAACCAAAGGATATCGTTAAATTTCTCCTTTTAAGTTGAATAATATATTAGATGAATAGCAGTTCTCTTAACTCGTTTAAAGAAACGTATTGGAACACGACTGGACATCGCAATAACATTTACCCTCTGACATACTGAACGTTGGCTGTTCTTTACAAGGACTTTACGTAATCTTTGGGCGTTGGTTGAATTGATGTACGTATTAATGAAAATGCCGTTAAATGCGGTTGGGAGAAGGGGGGGGGGCGGAGGAATAACAAAAGCCTTGAAAGATCTACGACATCACTACGCCGACAAATCAACTAATTTTCTCGCAACAAGTGATAATTATGCGACACCGCCAACATATTGGTCTGAAATTCCCACGGGAACAAGAATTCGTCTGACTAAAACATTTTAAAACAGAGATCGAAAATTAAAAAGGAAAATTTACGATCCACTTAAATTTAAGGAAAAGTTGCGATTACCTAATAGTTCTTAAATGTTATTAATATTATAAATACACATACACATAATGAATATTATATTATCATTCTACCCTATATATCAGGGGACGGCAACCATTTTACTAGGAGGGCATTTTTCAGAAATGTGGGAGTTCAGCGGGCACCGCTAGAGGAAGAGGAGGGGGAGGAGGGTTAATATTTAACATGAAAACAACCGCGACATAAATTTTTAATACATAATTAAAACTGTTATTCAAACAAAACAATCTTAAAATTAATAATTAATGCGTGATTTGCCATTGCAAATCTGCTGCCAACTCGTTGTAATGTGGCATAAGTTGAATTCGCAGTTCTCAGGCATTGGTCCAAATGAGTGTCAGTGAGGCTTGATCGGTACTTTGATTTAAGTATTTCATATTGGAAAACGAAGATTCACAAGCATATGTCGATGCGCAAAGAGGTTCAATTTGAGAGCAGAAGGGGAGAGCGACGGTTGTCGAGAGAGCAGGATGCTCAGTTTTTTGATTTTTACGGTTTAGGACTTTAAATTTTTTTTAAAATAAAATTATTTATTACAACTGCGAGCGTTTGTTGGTCAAATATCTTAGATATTTGAACGGCGAGCCCTGTAAAAATTGTTTCGCGGGCACAGCGTTGCGACCCCTGCTCTATAAGGATTAGAACATGTATTTTCATTAGATAGTAATTTCAAAATTTATTTAGGGCGTTGGTCAGTCAAAACAAAATATTTCTCCCCATTTTCAAGGCGTAGTAGATACCTGACCCCCCCCCCCCCAAAAAAAAAAAAAAAAAAAAAAATCTAATGACATTAATTTTATTTGGCATACGGTTAACGAACATTCAGGGTAGTCTAAAACAAGATAGAAACTCCTATCACCATTGCTTGTAACATTTATACCTTTCTACAAGGCTTAGGATCATCGGGAGGCATTGTTATTGTCAAGTGAACCAATAATCGTTGCTTTACAAGCTAGAAAAAACTTTATCGTGCTTCTCATTTTTGTTCGCCAACAGAAACAGCAAACACTCTCCAGCGAGGCTGGAGCTCTAAAATATGGTCAGCGAGAGAACTACTAAACAAAATATAGAAGTTACGCTGCAAAATTTTTTTTTAATTTATAAAACTTCAGATGAATAAAAGGAATATGTTACTGAATGCAATAATGCATATCTTATGACTATCATGCTTTCTTGCCTTACTAGAAGCGATATAATATGCAAAAAAATAAAACTATGCCTTCAATTAGAATCTTAAGTGCAGAAAATGTACTAAAATAAGGAACTATTTAATAAAAAATACACTAAAATAGAAACTGGTGACTAAGGTAACTGGGAGCAATAAGAGAAGAACTAATTTAAATTCACTTACTTAGATACATACAAATTAATACAAATGACAGGGTGGAAAAACGAAAGAAATATGAATTATCAGTCCCATTCGCAAAAATCACTCGCAATCACTTCCACTTCTAGAAATCCATTGTTCAATTTCAACAACTCCGTACTAGATTCTAACCGACAAGAATACACAGCTTAGAACAGGGGTGGGCATTAAGTCGATCGCGATCGACAGGTGGACCACCAAGACATTTGGGGGAGACCGCCTTTACTAGACCTAAGATGCGCATACTAAAAGAACCATATTTATGGAGACTAAGTATGCGACTAAGTCTTCTACTAACTATAACTACGAGAACTAACTTTAGATGAAAATTATTTTTTAATGTATTTTGAATTGTTTGATATAATGCATCATTTGATATTATTTATATTTGTGGCTATTATTATTATGTTGTATCTTGCGGCTAGCTTTAAACGTGGTTTTAAGAGTAAGTATTTTTATTGTAGTTATGTAGGTAAGTACATATTCCATATATAGTATTAAGTTGTAATAATATTGTAGCCCTTTTTTTTTGGCTCACACACTACGCCACTGGGTGGACCGCAACACCTGAAAAACTTAGAAAGTAAAGCCCGTACCCTGGAAAAGTTTGCCCACCCCTGGCTTAGAACAACATCTACAGTACCAATCTAATGAGCATCGGATTTTTACCACCGTATTGTAGAACAAAAAGAATCGTTAAATTCAAGTATATATGCCCTAATCTATTTCGCAACCAGTGTTTTAAAAGACAGGATAGATAGCGAGAGGTAAGATGACTTCTTAACTGCAATTCATATTCCTTATATAAGAAACGTATTACGAGGCAATGATTTTCTTTGATAGTTTTTTAAATAATTTATATTTTAATAAGAGGCCCGGGGTGGTCAAGCGGTAGCGCGGTTGGGCTTGGGACTGGAGGTGCTCAGTCGAATAACCGACGAACTCCATAAATACCCTCGTGTCCTAAGCCGGATATGGGCTCGTTAAATTCGTAAACCGGAAGTCCTATGAGGTTAGAAGTGTAGGAGAAAGTACGACCCCCCCCCCCCAGAATGTCACCCTGGGGATGCTCGGTTAAAACTGAGGTGGCTCCAAGGGGTAGTGTGGTTCACCTGTAATGGTGCCGCCATGAAAGCAGCTAACGATTATCGCGATTGTGAACGAATGTCTTGGTTTCACAGTTTATAAAGGCAAAATTAAAATAAGATCCTTCAAACATCAGAAACCGCGGTTCAAATGCAAGAGAAGAAATTAAATAAATTCCACGAAAAATTATGTTCCAATACCCACAAAAATTCATTACCACTACAACATTCAAACAATATACGTCTTTTCCTCTAATGTTCCTTTATCATTCCTTGCAGGTCACATTAGTTACCAATAACAGATCTCCAAAGCTCAAACATGTACATCACGTCAATTAAATAAGCAGTAATGGAACGATTTCGCATACAACCACAGCAAAGGTAACAAAACATAGCAACGCACACGTTAAAGGCATTTATTCATCATTGTGAATTGATCGCCACTGGGACAAGGCATTGCACAGCTTTTGTTTTCTTTTCGAATCAAATAGATAATACTGCTAATATCCTCGCTATGTAAGTTGTATCTCAAATCTTAATGAAAGAACATGTTGATAAGCTCGATTTGTTCATCCTATTTCTTCATAATCAACATATATTTAGATACAACTTCCCACGTAAACTCTAAGACGAATCAATATAGACTGTTTATCCTTGGAACATCCAACTGCACTTCTAAAAATATATGATTTTATCTAAAGATAATTACTTTAAAAATATTTTATATATTTATCCTTACAACTTATTTCCTGGTCTTACGTTTTATCACACAAAACTTCAGCTTCGGCCAATGTTCTGGAAAGTTAGCTCTATGAACAAAATGTATAATTTAGGCGCTGAATCAAAGGAAAAAAAAATAAAGTAAACAAATACGTCTGTAATTAAGGTCAATTAAATAAGTTAATCACTATCATTTTTTATGACCTCTTTCAATTCGCGTTCGGAAGTTTAGCTGGAATTTCGTAGGGCTGCAGTCGAGTTTAGTTACATATACATCCGAAAAGAGATTTTTTTAGCATGTGGCTCCTAACCTTGGAAAAAAAATAGCATTGAAATCAAATATAAAATACAGGGGGGGGGGGGGGTCTGAAAAGCTAAACGTCTAACATAATAAACCGCTTTGGAGCTTTTGTCCTCATTAAACAGCCAAGTAAACAAACAAAAATAACTCTAATTTCTGCTTTCCATTCTAATCCACTGAGAAGCAGTAACCTCCCTATCCGTTACTGATTCACAGAACCACTTTCAGATACATAAAGACTGAAGCGCCGATATATGTTCACTGTAATATTTAATGATATAGCCAATACATAAAAGAATTTGATCTCGAAACGCCCTAAAATCTACATCTTTAACAATTTACTATAGTGGTTAGAGAGATTTATGATATGTAAGAATTTCAAAAACGCTAAAATAATTTGAGAATAACTAAACTTGCACACGAGACGCAGATAATTAGAAAACAATTAGAACATAAGCCAGATTGACAAATGAGATTTTACTTTAAAAGACGTTAATTTTAAAGACATCTATCTCATTTCCATTCTCCTGTATTCCAAAGGAATTACATACCTTAGGAATTCCTTATTATTTTTTGAATTGAGCCTACTTAATAATCAAACATCAAAAGTGAACTATAATATTTGAAGGGTGTATATATCACTACTTTTCCTACAATAAATGAATATTTTAATTGCTGCGTATTCAATAGTGAGTTCCTTAAACTAAGAAACCTTAAACGTCGAAAAGGATTACGGTTACTCAAAATTAAATTAATTATCTGCCTTAAAAAATTCGCAAACTGCATTTCTCTGCGTTCAAGACTGCTTAACTCAATTTGAATCTTAAAATGAAGCTCTCAATATCAAACCTCTTTATTCCATTTAAAGAATAATAATTGAGGTGAAAAATAATTAGTGTTTACTCTAGAACTGATAAAAGGGCAGGGTGTTTACCATAATCACAATCGGAATTTAGTTAAAAAAATCAGAATGCACAGTTTTAAGATGATCCCATAGCTAGATGGTTTTGATATGTAACTTCATTGTAACATAACTTTTTAAATTTATTAAACCTTCAATTGGAATTTTTTATAGAAATAAAACTTTTTACAATTACCTTGTCTGTGGAATTTTGTTATACAACATGTAAAAAAAAAAGTAGCATCATATATAATACCTTTTCCAACACAATTTTTAATGAAATTGCCAATCTCGCAACATGTTTTTGAGACTTATATGAAGAGAATAGAGTTTATTCGCGACGTGACGTCGTTGGTAAAACGTGATTTTCCCATTTTCACTAAATTTTAAACTAAATCGAAAATAAGGAACAGTGTGTTTATAGGTGGCCTGGAAACTGTGCTCAGAAATGCGTTCCACAATGAATAGTAATTCACAAAAAGAATGAAAAATTATTGAATAGGGTAAAGCTTTTTTCTGTATCCATTCATTTAAAGGTTGCAATCTTTCTAAATTTTAATGATGTAATATTCACTACACAATATATTCATTTGAAAGAAAGGAGCATTTAAGGTGGGGAGGGAAGCTCTGGATAGGTCCCATGAGATATTTCAAAAAGCCTGCGAGAAACACAGCTGCGCATTGGCTGCGCGGGAAATCTAAAATATCCTGCAGTAATTTTAGAATAAAAAGAAAAAAAACCCAGATAATTACCACTTCCTAAAAAAAATTGCAAAACACTGAAAATTGTGCAAAATTTGAAAGGGATCGTAACGCACGCGCATTTTTTTTTTTTTTTTCTGATATCTAAATGATAGAAAATGAAAATAAACAGTCTCTTCTCTTCCACTGCTTGTCGTAAACATTTTGATGGGCCTCGAAACTCGGTAATAATACTCCGAAAAATACGGACATGTTAATCGCATTTTTCATGTCTAACTTTGGAAATGCATTTAAAATGCATTAGTTTTATAATTTTTAAATGGTAAAAAAATGTTCTCGTGCAAATTAGAATCAAACGATTCATCGAAACGATCTGAATCGTCTCGATTAAGATAAAACGTGATCGATGGGTTTCCAAATAATGTTAAAAGAAAAATTTTTAAATTTATAGTTAAAACGGATAGATTTTATTACATTTAAATTTCTTTGTTTAAAAAGCTAAAAAAATTAGAATTAGTTTCGAAAATTTCTTATTACGCATCATCTAGAAATAACTTTCTAACACTTTATTTTGCTCTAAATTATCATCCCTCCAGTATTTGACTGATATTATCATTTTTAATAAACTGTCCACAGCTCACAAAAGAGCTGGCAGTAACTAGAAAGACAATTCTTGACCATCTCAATTTTGGAAAAAAGTTAATCACCGAGTTTAAACATACAGTTCTGGTCCCCCCGCAATTATAATATTCCCACACGCGTATGTATCTAAATGTAGGAATGTTGTCCACGATCTTTTTTAAGTTTTAATGGGTCCTTGCGATTTTTATGCAGGACAGCAAAAAAGCGAGGATTTTAAAAAAGACGAAAAAATTTGGTGCCATTTTAAAAGGACAATTTCAAGAAAAGGAGGGGGGGGGGGGTGTTGAGAGGCAATTAAAAGAGCTGGGCTCAAAGCGTCCCAAGTTACGTTTATATGAAAGCAATAATTTTTTTCGAAAAGAAAATGGAGACACAATGAGGAAATTCAAACATCAATTATGATGTAGTACATGCTTGCTGAAAACTCTGATTGAAATTACATCAACGGCAAAAAAGGAAATATTGAGAATTCAAGAATACATTCCTCGTAGAGCTCTTTTTAACAAGACTAGCACAATTTGGTGCCGAAATAGTCAAAGTGTTGTATTTGTATGTCCGAATTCAAGGGGGGGGAAAATAGCTCAAGAAGGGAGACGATAAATGAAAACTAAGTTTAAAAAAATTAAATTATCAACATCATTCTTTCTACATACATCCCTTCATGTGGCATTTTTTTGCCAGAAAAGTAGGCAGTGGTAGTGCATACTCTTTTGACAAACTGACCAGTAAATTTTCTCACCCATTTAAAAAGGCGTATCTATATATACAAAACAGTTCCGTACAGACCAAACCGCTGGACCTAAAGGGCTGAAATTTTTCATGACGATTCTTCTTAAGGTATGGGTGCACTAAGAAGGATTTTTGAAAAATTCTTAGATTTTTTAAATTAAATTTTTAAGCTGTTTTTGTAACATTTTTTTAAGTTTGCATTTAAAATAATAATCTGAGGGTTATAAATTTTACATTACGAGAAAGATCATAAAAATTCCTTTTAAATGAAATCTTTTTCGAATCTTTACCTCATTTTTTTGATTTTTGGTGAATTTTTAAAGATTAATTTTTTAAATTTAATTCATTAAATGCTGATCACGTGGTTTCTTTTCTTTTTGTGATACTTTAAATTAATTTTGCGTCACGTGCATAACAACGAAATAAATTGGTCAAAAAGATGTTAAAATCGGTACAAGATAAAATTTAACTACTAGAGTAATTGAGATGAAAGTTTTTTAAGATTTAATTCAAATTAGTATGTTTTATGCATATTAAAACATACAAATTAATTGTATGCATTGACCGTTATATTTAATTTGAATGTACTCCGTAGCGAAGTACGGGTATTCCAGCTCGGATCTTTATAATATGTCATACAATGCACATTACTACTAACGGCCGCAGGAACTGTGTTTCATTATTTATGTATAATTTTCGAAAGCAGTTGTATAGTATTAGAAACATTCGAGAAACAATATATATATAATACAAAAAATCACTGAGAAGGGGAAAAAATGTGATACATTACACCAGCATCCGTTTATAACGACAATAAAGGGGGTATAAAAGAAAAGAAATCATAACTATAGAGACCAGCAGCCAACTTCTATCACTAAATCCCTCCGTGCAATTTACCTGCACTGCCTGCCTGCTTAGTCAAGTCCACATCTTACTCTTAAAACAAGGGACACACAATGTTTTTCTTACACATTGATTAACGCCAAACAAAGAACAATAAATACAGTTAACGTTTCTTTTTTCACCACCTCGGCTAATAATTAATTGCAGAAGTGCGAAGGGTGCAAAACAAAGCAACCGATTCATCACACAAAAGACAGGGGGAGAGGGAAGGGAATAAAGAAAAAAAAGAAGAAAAAAGAAAGAAACTTCACTTACTCGTTATTAGGTGTTATCCCCGTTAACGGAGACTATTTCCCATTTATTAGCTATTTGAAGAGTTTCGGCAGTTTTCTGTTGGATACTTTTTGTGTCGTCCAGAAGGGTTTATTCATAAAACTCTTGAATGTCCTGAAAATTGAAATATCAGATATTATCAAACTGTTACATAAACACAAGCATAAAATAACGTAGTAAACTTCCTAATACTTCAATAGGTATAAGCGTCCACACGAAGTTTTTTACCTCTCGAGTGTTAGTGCCATCTGATTTGGTAAATAAATCAAATTTTTCTGAAGGGGTCTAACGGGTGAAAGTTTTCACCTAAGGAAAGCACTGTATCTGACTCGTAAAAACGCGTTACGAAAACACATCTTTAAAGAATATGACTATTTTTCATTCTTTATAAGTTTTTCACTTAAGTTTTTTTACCCACTTTAGCCAATTTCATTCTATTGTTTCCGATATCGTGAAAGGTTTTGTAACATGACTTTGAGAACTGAATAACCAGTAACATTTTGCAGAGAAGCAAAGACACGTACGACTAAAGTGTGTTCTTTCGTAAAGAGAATACCATTTTAAACAGGCTTAGAAAAGCACGTACTATTTACACTGCCTAAAATTTCAACGTAATATCTCATGAATAACGCATACCGGCGCGCTTTTCAGTTTGAATTCAATTCAAATGTGCGCTTAGCGTTTCCTAATCATTCTCCATTTCAAAATAACGTGAACGAACACGATTCTTAAAAACTTATTTATATCGTACAATCCGGGAGCACATTGTTTTATGGAAGAATACGTAATGCTGAACAGTTTTCTCATCGCTGTTTCACAAAAATGGTTATTGTCGATTGTTAAGATTCAGAGTGTAGCAGATTTTTTTTTCCAGACGTGATGCATGGATTTAGCGTGGGCGGGTTAACATATACATGCCTACACCTCTGTCTTTTTTCGACCTACTTCAACTATTTTTCTCAGTATAGTTAGAAATAAATAAGAAATAGTTATAGAGAAGGTCAACAGTTACTGTGTATCTTACTATAGTTATATTACTATTTCTATCACAATTCGCTTTATGTAAAACTAGGCCTCCTAGAGGGTACTCAAAATCCTTCCCAGAAGTTACTACGCTTTTTGGACTTTAATGCAAGCAAGAATATAACATAAACACACACTTCTCGCATCCACTACATGACTATCATCGATGCACATATCCTTCCATTCATTTCTTAAAAACCAAATGCGAAAAAATTTGCTTGTAAAGGATTAAAATCTAATATATTGTTTACTTCAAATAATTCTACTTCTCGACAAATTCAACACTAGCGTTACCATTACTTGCTTACAGGTGTTATCAAGGATTAACAGTATATCTGAAAATTTGAACAACATCTCGGTCTGAGAAAAGTGTAAATAATTACAAATAAACGAATTTAACATTATATGCGCCAAAAAGAAAAATCAAAGATTGCATAAGCACCACTTTTTCTGACCTACTTAATATTTGAGAATTATCGTTTTATTATGACCATTGATGGTGTTTTTAATATCAGCTGATTTTAACTTTACAACGAAATTAGTAATCTTGTTGAGATGATTTCCTTAAATAGTTTTAATCCAAGATTCCTAATTCAAGCCTCGGAAAGAAGCTCACGATTTTGGGCCGTTTGATGAGCTAAACAAAGTATGCAGTATGCTTTTGGTTGGTTGGTAGCGCTATGTTTTTTTTTTTTTTTTTTGGGGGGGGGGTGCTACACGAATGGGTGGCAATAATTTCTGGTTCTTATAATTGATATCTTTCAAAACCCAATTAAACATTCAAAAATTTCCGTTCTTTTGCCTCAGATAATTCACATTACCAAATGGTGCCTTGAAAAAAAAAAATAGCTCTGTCCCGAACAAACGATAATCAGCTATGAAATTCACAATGAATTAATATTACGTCCTAAGTCCGATCTAAGGCTTGTTTCACATAGGAGTCCTGTAGCGGAAAGCGGTTAAAGCATTGAAATATATTAACCATTTGACAAACCTCCAACGATTAGCAACGAAATTTTTAACGCCTATGATTGGTTTATTTCCGTTCTCAGTGTAATCTTTCCTCTTACGCGTCTGCTACCGGACTCCTTCCTATGTGAACAGTCCCTAACTCTTACTACGAATCGACTATGAAATATAGTTTAAATACTAATAACTCAATAACCTATTGCCAGATATCAACGATACTTACTTCATTCAGCAGCTACTCATTTAATGAGCATAATTTCCTTTAATGTAGCAAAACTGAGCATTGTTTAAAATTTACTGATATTACATATAACCAAGTGATAACATTTCTAATTACAAACAACGGGAACTACTTATGATTTTGAATCAAACATAAAAAAAAGATGAAAAATCTTTCAAACATTATAACTGATATAAACAGCAAAGTTAAACGTTAAATTTGATTTAAAATTAAAATACCGCAAGTAATATTATGCAGACAGCACACACATTAAGCAAAGTTCTGGAGGCCCATGAGACAAATACGACAATAAGAAAACAAAGAGTCTAAATAATTTTTCTAAGATGGAAATTTAACTTTAAAAAGTATTAACTTCAAAAAATTCTTCAACATCAGAATATATTTCTACCATTGGCGGAAATGTTAATTTGTTGAATAAACAAATGAAAATTAATGTTATTTTTTGAAAAAAATTAGCGAATTAATTTTGCTCTCTAAGTAGAAGATAAAAGTAAAGCCCTGTTAGAAATAATTCACGACCAAGTTAAATCAACACTGGTAAAGATATTGGGAAAGACTATTATTATTTTGACATATTTACCCATAGCACCTGACGTATCAAAACAGACATTTTTCAGAAAGGCGTTGCCAGCAATTTATAACCGAGAGAGATGAGTCTTGATTGTAAGGCCACTCTAGGGGGGGGGGGGGGCAACATTGCATATGAAGGACACAAAAAACTAACACAAATCATCTATCAGATTTCTAGAACTTGACCTGCTAACAAAATTGAGGTCTACTTTCGAAGAGAAGTAATGAAATATAAACGGTATGATCAAAAAGAAGTTAAAAAATACAAAAAAAAATCTTTGAAAACTGAAGTAATGAAATATTAATTAGATCATTTCCAAAATAGGCGATGATATTATCACGTCGAGAAACACGAAAATGACTAGTAAAAGAAAAGCAGATTGGCAAACAACATTTTCAAAAAAGAACCTCACAAAAACCAAATTTTCACGATTCCCTTTCCGTACGAAAAAGAAAATCCCATGTAAACATGCAAAAAGAATGCAAAAAGCCAAATGCGGTCAAGAGATATTAACGAGGGTGCTGCAAAATCCTTCGTGAGTCACGAGAAAGGCTATCGATGAGCAACATCCAATACCAGCTCCGCCTTGATGATCCGGGATAGAAAGATTCACTGGCAGATGCTAAATTCGGTGATCTATTCGGCGTATGAAGTTCTCTCCTTTCGTAGTTCATTTAATTCACGTGAGCGTTTATAGCCTAACTAATCAAACTTCGACATTACACGACATTAAACTTCGACAGTACAGAGCAATCATATTTTAAAAACCGTTACAGCAATGCTTACAAGACTTATGAATACGGACTTATGGTAAGAAACCGAAACAATGCAGTCTTTAAAAAAAGGATTTAAGATTACTCTCTTGGAACATAAAGGGTATAACTTGAGATAAAATCTATACTATTATTAACTTATGTTCTAGGGTAATTAATAGAGCCTAGACTAACTAATTAACAGAGATTAGTTTTCTAGACTAACACCTGCATTTCAAAGATTCCATTCCTATTGTTTCCTCTAAGCATTTTCAGGAAGGAGAAACGCCGCGCCCTGTTTTATTACAGCAGTAAATGCGCATGGCATTCATTTAGATTGACTATGTATTTACTCATCTACATTTTTAACTAATTCTATTTTATTTGAGAATTTTCCGGTTAGGGTATGTTAAAGCGTTGTTGGAAAACGGAAGTTCACTTTTAAAAATCAATTCAAATTATTTAAAGCTTGTTTCATTTTCAAAAATAAACACAATAAAATTTAATAATTGTGATGTGAAATCGTATACAAATTTAATAACCAGGACGCCAAAATGAAAAAATCGACTTTTTATTTTTATTATTGAGTTTATACGGCTCGTTAATGGCTGAGCACCTTGCCTTTCTTTTTCTAGGGAAATCACAAATTCTTAAATAATAACTTTTGCAGACAGAAATGCATTATTCTATGAGTGTGTACAGGTTACTAACAAAAGCAAATTTTTAAAAGGCTTAAACGAAAGACCGTTTTAACGTCAACCTCTTGAAGAACTGAGGCACAGCTCAACTTTAAAGAGTACTTATAATGAATGCTATTTAAAATATTTATTTGCAACATAACATATCATTGCAATTACAGTTAGCATACCAATTAAAAGTGGGCATACATAAAGAATAACATACATTTAATTTGAGTACTGCCAGTCAAATTTCGACCTAACCAGAGAACATTAATTAAATTAATGTGCCAATGAAACGAAATTATCCGAGTGAATACATGATTCTGACCAGGAAACTAGAACACATTAATATTTCATAATATGGCTTGTAAACTTTTTTTTTTTTTTTTTTAAGGGAAGAAAGAAAGAAAGAAAGAAAAAGAAAAAGGACTATTCATAGGTTTTAAATAAACAACAAACAGTGATTTTCATACGATTTGATTGAAGAAATAATTAAAAAAAAACAGATTTATACATTTTTATCTCTGAAAAATGTCTGTTATATTCCTCTGTTACCGCGTCGCGTTAGATTTCTTTCAGACCTTTTTTTTAATTATTTTATCTCTATCCATTTTATTTTTGGCGCGTAAATCCGGAAAACGGATAATCTACCAACAGATAATTTAGAGCTGAGAGTAATTCACATATTAATTTGAGGGTCAATGGAAAACTAGTAATGTCCTTTTAAAAAAAAAAGGTGCATTTCCTATACAGAAAAATGGGTGTCTAGCTAAATTTTACGCTAAGAGTGACATATGTATCATATGTATCATTTAATAAACTATGTATCATTAATCATCAATAAACTATGTATCAACTATCAACCACATACGTATCATTTAATAAACTTATCCATATCAAATTAAATTCTGATTCAATAATAATGATAGGAATATTTTTTATCATTATCAGTATGATTTTCAACCATACTGCACTTGCTGTCAGAGGAAAATGACAGCAAGTGGACCATGGCCTGTCGTATCAGCGTAATAAGTATAATTTTAATTAGTATACATTTAAGTGATACAGATGTGACTTAATCCATTTCTATATTTCTGTTTTCTGTCGCACTAATGCGTTCATAAAAACTCTACGTGCTTTTACGGCTCACCGGTATCTATTGCTGAGTGATATAACAAAGCCTTAACCAGCCGAAGACTAGAAAAGGATACGGGGGGAGGCATTAAATTTAGGTGGTTGAGCTATAGATAACTTTCAAGATTATAGACCTTTAATAACCATAAATGTTCTTTTTTAAAAATCAATATCCAAATAAATCAAACAACTAATCAGAATTTTTCAAACTTCAGTTAACCGGATATTCAGGATGAGTACAGGATGTTCGCATATATGGAACTTTCTATAAGAAAAGTGTGCATACCAAATGCCTACCTCATATGCTTATCTCAGACTCCCCCTAATCCAACAGTGGGGGAAGTGGGTTCAGCTGCTCTATCTACTTCTTGTTAAGGTTCTTTTTCCTTCCTTTTTTTATATATTTTTTTTGCACCGCGAAAGGAAGCAGAGCATCTACTAGTCAAATTTATTGACTTGTATGTTGATGTTCAGTTATTTAATTTTACCAGCAAATAATTTCTTGAGTAAATGGAATGTCCTAATACAAAGATATAAATCCCTATTGTATCAAATCGCATTTTTTCTAGTTCTCAAATAATTTTAAAGATACTGCTTGGTTTTTTATCACCATGTTTTATTAACTTGCTTTCTTGTGTGTTTGTGTGTGTGTTTGTCTAGTACAAATCTTGCAATCGATTTTAACTAACTTCCCGACTAGCTAGAGATTTGAAACTTTTAGAATAGCTCAGAACACGATGACAATGCATTATTTTAATACTTTAGCCATCTTTAAGCAGAATTAAATTAATTTTCAGTTAATTTTGTTTTGTAGACTGGTGCAGCCATCTATTGGCCGAAAGGGAACTAGTCAAATACAACAAGTCAAACAAGTCAAATGCAAATTAACTTCCAATTAACTTCATTTTCTTTCAAGTTGATGGATAATTCATCAAAAAAATTTTTATAAATTTTTATAATCATCAAAAAAGTATTTATTAATACATAGAATTGTCAAGTTTATATGATTCAACAGAAAAATTAAAAACATGGTATATAAAAAGTCTTTATCTTGTAATTATTTCGTTAGCTACATAAATTTTTATTTATTATTGATTAATTTATTTAATTTACACAAATATACAAACTTAGTAAATGCCTTCTTCGTACACTCCACTGATCTTTTGTTTATTACACAGAAGGTAATTCAAATAAAAATTTAATGTTTCATTCATTGTAATAATTTTATCAATATACATCGGTCGTTAACTAACTTCGATTAGAAATTCTTGAATGAAACATACTTTACAGCACTTCCAAAAAAAAAAAAAAAAAAAAAAAAAAAATACAGAACAGTGAGATTAGGTAAAAGCGAGGGTTGGAAGTAAAATAGTAGCAAAACTGGTACCACATTGCTGGTTAACACGGAGGACGTTGTAGTTCATCTAACTCGTGTGGCGTGAGGCAGGTGTTTTTGCAACTTATGGAGTTCTGCCCTTACGTTGAGCAAATGCGAGACACAGTAAAGGAAGAGTGGAGAGCGTGAAAGTTCATCTTGTCGAACCGGACTTCACTAAGCAGACATTTTCCATGTTATAAAAACGTGCAAGGACCAAACCTGACGTGGTGGATTGACGGACAGCTTCGGAGTGCTATCAAAGTCTTGAAGCACGAGGGACAGAAAAATTTACCTCACATTATAACGTAGTGTTAATCGAAGAGAGTGACATTATTTCTCCTGAAGAAATGCTCCTGTTGTCTTGCATGATAACGCTCGATGCGATTGTTGTTCCTCTACAAAATTTAACAGCGTGGCAGTGAGGAGGTGCTCGAACATTCGCCATATTCCCCACACAATTGACTTGGATCCTCTATATAAGCGAAAAAGGTTCTAAACGTCCTCAAACCTAAAAGTAACAGCGGTTCTACGAGCAACAAGGGGCTGGTGTACTAATATCAATAAAAATGACTACGTACATAAGGATTATAAATAAAATAGGTGAATATATGAAGCCACTGCGTTTTTTACCAGTGTTATGTCCCTAATCACAGTGGCCCATGATTGAATTAGTTTCCATTTTAAGTAATACATCGTCAAGCCTCTAAAACTTCTTAATAACCCCCCCCCCACACACACTCTACCACAATAGCTCTACTTTATACGCAAATCTCATAAGTTTTTAACAAATCTGCATAAAACCTCAAAAATAACTAGGTGAACGGAAAATTACTTCATTTTGAACTGGGTAAGTCCATTAGGAACATTTTTACAGTCAATAAAACAAATTCAAATCAATCGGATACAGCCATCATTGACATGCGTAAATCCTTATTTGTTCTAAAAAATAAAATAAATAAACCTGGAGACTTCAGATAAAACTCATAACACTCACTACATGGTATTAGTCCTTCCATGAACTAACGATTTAATAGCTGCAATATCGCTTAATATAGATATTAAAACTATCAATCTGTCAAATTACAATTCAGTTTCAAAATTATCCGTATACCCCTCAGATACACATACTTCGTATCAAATTCAGAAAGGAAGTAGTGTTGCGGCATATTACACTAAATCGCGTTTCAGCTGACTTAAAGGTATGCATCATGCTGAGAAATAACATAAATGTATCTAACAGGTGACACACCGCAAGGACTTCCTTAACGGAAAAAATACCTGTGAAAGGTAAAAATTAGAAAAACAAGCAAATATATGTCTTTCATTAATAGCACCCTCGACTCCACCTCAGTTCGACAAAGATAATATAATAATCTAATAATATAGGCTTTTCTAATGATATATTTTGTGAAATTCCATTGAAAAGTCTATTTAAGTATTTAAACTAAAAAAAATCTGAACAGCATATTTTCAGACTTATACTTAAAAATCAAATATTTTTCATAAAATATAAATTTAAAAAATATATTTTTTAACTAAAATTTTGCGTTAGTTTAAAGCGATATGAAAGAAAGGTAAAATTAAGAATATGAATTTGTGATAAATGCTCTAGATATGCATGACTTGAGGGAATATTTTTTTTAAATTTAAGTGAAAATGACTGCGGTCATACTGCACCTCGAGAAGCCTGGGAAGGATTAGGCTTGTTTATTATCTTAGAAATATAGGGTTTATAAACATTCAAATCCCAAATTAACTTTAGGGCGAACCGGCAAATGTCCATGTATTCATGCTTTAATTCAATTTCGAAAAACTATAACTCACAGGCAGTTTGCCTGGCGAACATCGGCATTTCTCAAGAGGAGAGTTATAAAATCCGTAACCTGGCTTCTCTGACCACCATAAACTTTAGGATTTACTTTCGAAGTCACATCATCCCAGTACACAGTTTAGGCATAAAAATGTTTGAGAGTCACGTAAAAAGAAGGAAGCAACAAAGGGTCTCGCCTACAGAACAGAGAAATAAGAAAATTGTTTCTTTCAAAATACAACGTTAACGGAGTTATAATATTAATAATAATATTATTATTATTATTATTATTATTATTAAATCAATGTACAATCCTGCCAACTTTAATTTCTTCACAATTCATTTTATAAAACTGACATCTCTTTCTCAGCTATCTTCCGAGTAAAATTCCAAAGATGTTTTTGTTCCCGTGTGTCAGAATAATTATTTAATTTTAGAAGTTGTTTTGCTTTCCGAAATTCGAGGTAATTAAAGGAAAATAAACAAAATTTAATTGTATTCTTCTAATAAAGCCATTTCCAAACTTTTTTTCAACCACGTTAATCAATTAGAAACGAAATATTTCTATACAAGCCAGAAGATCGTTTTACTTAGTTTAAAAATACATTACTGGAGGAGAAACAAACGGTGATAATTATAGTACGCTACCATTGTATAACAGGGACAAAAGGTTAAATATTTCATGAGTTTATATACACCTCAAACTCCACAATAAAGAGTGGCAGTAAAAATGAAAACGTATAGCTTTAAATTCGTCGTTTTCATAAATATATACAATAACACTGCGAACTGAAAACTCTTCTGAGTCCCTCACCCGAAAGTACACATCACTAGCAAACGTATAGAATATAACAGAAGATACCAAATATTTCTTAATTATTTTATTAGGCATGATTATAAATAAACAAATATTGTCAGAAAAAGAAGTTATATGGAAACAACTATTTCATTACATGAACAATTAAAGCAAATGTTTCAGTAGCCGGTATTGAACACTTCATAACTTAATAATTAAAAAATGAACATCTGTACACTCGAGAACAGAGCCAACTTTAAATGACATGGAAATAGATTTATGGTAACTTTTTACTCTGCAGGGAATACCAGTTTCACATATTTACTAATATAATTTAATTTCACTCCGCAAAATGGGCAGAAACTGTCCTGAATATTTCGATGCTGGGGAATCTTCACAGATGACCAATATTCTGCCGTCTTCAAAGATGCCACGTGTCCACACGGTTTAAATGCATACGAAGGGAATTCTGTACCCAAGTAGAATCCAGGCTCGGCCCCAATCGTTAATTCTGAGATTGGACCGATGACTCGACAGACAGGACAAGACCATCCCTGCAGATTTTCGGGAGTCTTTGGTATTGAAGTCCTACAACGTGTCCGCAGGAGAGATATACATATGCTTTTTTAACATGCCAGTTTCGATATAAACTCGAATTCTGTGTGAGTAATTGATATTCTGGCACAGATCTATGAATAGTAGTCTGCAAACGGCTAAGATATTCTTCGTTGGGAGTATTTTTCAGTCCTTCAGGAGTTCGCCACAATAATGTTACTCCACATAGATCAATGAGAGAACCATCTTGGAGAATATTTGTTTCTTCATTTAATCGAGGTCGGTTAGATGCCTCAACTTTTAAAACATTTCTTAGGGGATATATATATCCACCTACAGAAACTTCCCGCCAATCCTCTCCCGGTTGCATAATCAGGACACCATTAGTCGTAAAGCCATCCATTTTTCCTCTATATTTACATGGTATGCTCTCCTCTCCAAGGAAAATTGTTCGGGTAGAATCAAATGCAGCAGCGTATACCCGGGCTTCATAATTTCCGTCCCTCCGAATAAGAATACGACAAGCAAATCTAGACACACCATGCCTGGCTTTACCTAATGGATTCATATCGTCAACTCTGAAATCAATTGGGGGTTTGTCATAACGGCCGATTTGAAACATATCTGTCGTTGAATCGTGCTGAAAAGCGACGTCGATAGAAACATGAGAAGATATAGGATAAGAAATAACATGCTTGGCGGGGCTAATGGACACAGGTTGATCTTCAGCTCTGACATAGCTAAAAGCTTCTTTGAGACCATTTCCATGAAGCCTTTTTCGCAATACAAATTTTGATTTCATAGTACCAACCAAATGTTCCGGAATTGCCCTATTACAACCGTAAACAAATAAAGCACCGTATACAACTGATTCTGCAGCATACTCCAATTTCTCTTTTCGGGGAAAGAATGCAGATTTAGTAGTTTTCGTGCCGCATACAGGATATGATCGGTTTTTCTTAGGCTCTACAATTTGCTGAATATGTGCATGCTTAAGAGGGTGTACAATCATTGAGCAATGACGCCGCTTATCAAGTTTAGCTTCTGTCTGAGTAAAGATATTTCGATAACATTTAGCATCAGCGTCATTAGAATCTGATATTTTCGCTTTTACCTTTTCTTCAAATTTATCAGCACCTTCAGTATTAGGAAGTGCATGTTTCAGATCTGGACAATTCGCAAATAACTTTGCAGCGTTTTCGCAAGAAGTATAATCTACGGAATGATTTGGCGAAGCTAAAGAGAAATCCAAAACACTTGTTTCTCCCCCAAAACTTGAAGTGCTGAGAATACCTTCGTTGATATCTTCCGCGATCCTGTCAACTGGTTTTTCAGTTTCTTCAGTAGGGTACTCACTAATATTGTCAGACGAGTTTAATTGTTGGTTGTATGAAATAAAGTCAACTATTTTCTTTAAAAACATTCTATAATTTCATGAAAATCATCTTAACCTAGAGGAAAATAAAATTAAAAAATTAACCGTAATTCAAAATCGATGCGCTGAGGAAAATTAAATTTTTATTCAATAATTTGCCACGTGCAAATGATTGACATCATTGAAAAAATATTTCTTTCCTTATCGGAAACTCTGAAACACCAAAGAAACTTGGCCTTGATTTCTTTTATGCTGTTTTCGAGTTCATGCTGTATTGGATGTGAAATCACAACTATGTCATTAAGTCATTTGAATAGCTGATATAAATAAAGAAGTCTTAAAGAAATACGGGATAAATGAATAAAAAATTAACAAAACAAGAGGTAGGGAAAAGAGCTTTTGTTTTAAAATTAGTATAATTTTGTTCTGGTCTAAGTAAAATTCAATTTCCAAACTCTTTGTCAAAATAACACACACAAAAAAAAACATTAAATGATCCGATTCTGAACGAGTTTTCATTCTGTTCCAAGTTTTACACCATAGAGCTGAACTTCAAGGTTCCGCTACACTGCATTCGTCAGCGTCACTCACATCGAAATATATTTAACCAATCTCTGACTTAACAATTTTACGGTTAATCCATTGGGGGTTTGTAGTTGGTTAAAAATATTTTAATGCGAATAACTCTGAAGCTCACGGACGCAATATGAACAAGAACCGAGACTCCTCGCAGACGTTATATTCTAGTGTACATGTTTTCTATATTAAAGATGCTAAACAGAAAAAACCGGAAAAGTGAGCTAGTAAAAGCTGAAAATTTAATCAAGATATACCTCGGAGAAAGGTACTAGAACATAGATCAATAAAAGAATTTTATCAAAATGAGAATTTTAATTTAATTTAATTTAAACCAAATCTGCCCGCAGTTTTAGAAATAATACCAAAGGGGATTCATAACGACATCAAATTACTGCGTATCAAATAACCACACACTACTCATATTCAGAGGGTCCATTCGATAACATGTCTAAACATGAATCTAAAATGTTTAAGGCAAAAGTTATAAAATAGCAACAGAAATATCAGACCTTCTGGATGCCTGCAATTTCTAATGTGTTTTACCAACAGTTTATACTGCTGTTAAGTAAGATGCAGTTATTAAGGGTGTAAATTTTTATACTGCTTGTAATACGTAGATATTTTTGCAGGGTTAATAGAGTCTTGACAGACAAATGAAATACATTTCAGATTGTAATGCATTCATACATAATAAGCATAGCGATATAGTGTACATAAAAGATATATAAATACATGCATAAAATAAGAGGAGAATTTCTGAAAATGATAAATGAACTTAAGGTTTTGAAACTGCAGTTGCTATAACATACTTAATTACCGTAAGTTTAACAAATCTGATAGATAATTATTGTCTATTGAGCAACTAAAGAAAATAAAACAATGATTAAATATTGAGGTAAAGAAAACTGAGTTGAGATATTTATTACCATCGCAACTTATACTAGAAAAATATAATAAAGATTAAACACAGAGGTAAGAAAACTGCGTATAGCCTTTTCAACCTAAACACGAGCAATCCTATAATAAGCATCGTAACATAATTGTTAATATTAAGATCATAAAACATGGACAAAGACATCATATCATATGCCTTTGCTATCTGTTGCATTGGAGAAACATCAAATTTCTGCTTATAGGAAGCATTTTAGCCATCTTGCTAAGGAACTAACTATATTACTTTGCGTAACACACAAAATTAAACGAGAAAAATAATTACAAGTTAAAAAGAACTTTTTATATACCATGTTTTTAAATTTTCTGTTGAATCATATAAACTTGACAATTCTATGTATTAGTAAATACTTTTTTTAAAATGTTTTGAGGAATTATCCCATCAACTCGAAAGAAATTGAAGTTAATTGGAAGTTAACTTGCGTTTAACTTTTCGTTCGCGTTCCGGACGATAGATGGCTGCACCAGTCTACAAAACAAAATTAACTGAAAATAACTGAAAGTTAATTCAATTCTGCTTAAAGATGCTAAAAGTATTTAAAAAATTCATTGTCATCGTGTTCTGAGCTATTCTAAAAGTTTCAAATGTCTAGCTAGTCGGGAAGTTAGTTAAAAATCAATTGCAAGATTTGTACTAGACAAACACACAAACACACACACAAACAGACAAGAAAGCGAGATAATAAAAACATGGAAATAAAGGAACAATATAAAATCATATGTTTCAAGATACTGTCTAGGTATAAGGCATTATCTTATGTAATTATCTTAGGTGTATAAGGCATTATCTTTTTGAATTTGATACTTTAAATCTTGAGATCGGTCTTTCAGCTTTAAAATTTATTTCGATATTTTAAATCTATTGTTTTTGCAACATTAAACATTACCCTGAACGGGTGCCTATGACGTGTTGCATAGATTTTGGAGAACGAGCGTAGAATTTTTCCTGTAAACTCCCTACTAATTTTTATCTGACACAGTTTCAATGACTTTGACAAGTGTCTATTGCCAATGCAATGTCACGAAATTCCTTAAACCCCCCATATTATACTTTAATATAAGTAACTATAATAATAACTACTGGGTCGTCATTTGTCGGTGGCTAATGTTAGTGTTCCACCAAGGGTAGATTTTTTTTCAGTAATGAAGAGGTAATCACCTTTTTTGGCTCATTGATGTTTCGAAAGTTCAGATAATATTCGTACTGGAGTTCTGTTTCAATGGCGGAAATGAATAAAATCTGCGACCGCATCGAAGAAGTTAAAAATGCAGGGTCATCAAAAAAGGTGCCCGTGATTTCAGTTGTGCACACCGGGAACAACAATCGACAGTTTAATTCATCCACGTCATGGTGACCGTAACTGCGCTGGGGGCATGCGCCGACGCTGTGACATCGAGCTTCCTCTTACATGGGTTTCAACGTTGGATAGGAAGGAACGGACGGTCAAATTTTTTGTCCATCAAGAAGCCCCGATTTGAACCCTCTAGACTTTTTTTTCTATGGGGTTACCTGAAAAACATTGTGTACGATGAGCAAATCTGGGACAACGCAATTTATCGAACAGAATCACTGTTGCAATAGCTCCTGCTATGATTGAGCTTACCTGGATGGAGACCGACTATCGCCTAGATGTGTGCCAAACGACGAGGGGTGCTCATATCGAAACCTACTAGGTAATGTCCAAAACTTGATTCGTTTCTGTATCTTTTGGTGAAAAAATAAACACCATGAATCCTACTGTACGGTTCTTTATTTCACGTTTCAATCACGGCCACCTCTTTCGATGACCCTGTACACAGATGCTAATGCGTTATTGTCGGGAGATTTGAATGCGTCCATAAAAAAGGTGCGTCCGTTCGGAGCAGTTTTACTGTATATGGTAAAAAATGAACTATAATACTTTCACTAGACCCATTCTTAAAAGTAAAACCCGAGTAACACGGCCTGCCGAAATTTCGCCGCACGCAAACGATGTAATTGTGACGTGCATTTGTAATCAAGTCTAGCGTTCGTCATTAAATGTTTCAAGCAACAAGATGAAAGCAATTTTCGTACAGCGAATCGGTCGCATACCTCGACAGTTTTCCCGAAATTACTGTTACGTATTAAAAAGGAGCAGAGCGTAATTTTTTCAAGATTTTGTTTCAACATGAATTATTTATTAAAGCATAAGTTATATAAAGGCTGCAAAGTGATTAATTTTATATATCGCACCCCGGCAAGAAAAGTGACATAACTCAAAATTGCAGCATTTGAGAAAAACTTAGAGAGTTCAAAACAGCTTGAACTAGCATTACAATGAAACTGATACAACTGCCCTCAGGTGGACAAATTGTGATAAAGAGATGTTTCACTTTTCGTGCACGATGGTGCACTTCATGCAGATTTTTCAATGACATAACCTCAAAATTGCCATTTTTTGACTTGTGTCACTTTTCTTGCCGGGATGCGATATAATGGTCTTGATAACATTCGATAAAAGCAAACGAAAAAAATGTAAAATCCATATTATATTCTTAAGTCATTTTTGCAGGGTAAATTATGCTCCTTAACGCATGATTATCTAATTAACTTTTAAGAAATAAAGTTTTAGTACTTACATATGTTAATAAAACTTTTAGACTTTTCGCCCAGATTACTGGTAACAGCTAACATTTTTATACATTTGCAGTGATGCACTACTATGAACAATGTTTTGAAAAAAAATTATTCGATGTCAGTGTTTTAGAATCCTATCTATTTACTATTCATAATATCTATCCGTTAAACATTAGCACAGAATCATAAAATCTTCAAGCGCAGACGCTCACATACACACACACCTTAATTGGAATGGATAGACACAAAATCATGTAGTTCATTGCACATTAGCGTCATAAATCCAGATTCAAATGAAAAAGATCCGAAAATCTGTAAGTTCATAGAACATTTACGAAGACAACTCGGTAAACAAACTTTTAAGAATTGATATTGTTTGTGTTACATACTTTCTTGGGATACGATATCCTTCTCCAGAAGCTACTTAACATCGTGGCAATTATTTGGCCACTTGGCGACTTTAATTTAGCCAACAATTACTATCATTTAAAAATAAAACTTTAAGAAATGTTCTCGTTTATAAAATCTACTGTTGATTTTAATCTTGATCTACACGTGGTAAGTGTATATTTCTAGGTTGCTAGGCGTTTTGACAAACAAATGGGTAAACTTCTGGATGAACGGTTAAAACTATGAATATAAATCAATTTGTCAAATAAAACATATTGGAATCAAAAGTTAAATTATTTTGGAGTTATTTGAACGCAACCATGCTTTTAGATACTTCGTCATTTCTAGCAACCTTCATGTTATTCTGCGCCAAATAACTGCCAAAGTAAAAACGATCTTAAAATTAAAGTTTAATAAAAACGATCTTTTTATTAAAGTTTATTTAAATCGGTCTGATAAAAAAGCACTTTACGAAAACACATAATACACACAAATAAAGCGCATAACCCCCAACAGCATAGTAATGGTTGTCAATCTGTAAAACTGAAAGGTTGATCAGAGACACCTAGTTCATGATAAAATGGTCGGTTGTTCATTGATTAGAGAATCGACCCGAAGCACCGAAAATGAAAAGTTCCACTCCAAACCCCACCCATCAACGACATTTAACAGGTGAGAAAAATATGAATGAGCGCGGTGTGAGCGATCAGGTTGTTATAGTGACGCAGATATGAATTTTTGGATTCTCTGTCACCGTGGGAAACCTCGCCGACGGGATTCTGTGGCATGAACGATGGATCAGTTGTTACTAAGTGTGTCAACCCTGAAAGCAACAGTTACCAGGTTCGATTTGTAGCCCGGCAGTGGTGCTTTTGGTGAGGTAAAAAACAGGAACGAGTTGGTGAGAAATGTGTGTTATAGTACATAATTAAGAATTTAAGCATATCTATAATTATGCATATTTTTACAAAAATGCCTTTGGTCTTAGAAAACGGGAAAATGGAAAGTTCATTTATAAGGGTCAAAATCAATGGCCCAGACAGTTTCAATAAAAAGGTGCAAAATTAGAAAAGTTATGATTGCTGTTTGTATCTAGATCTAACATATAATCAGGCCATCGAAATGATATAAACATCTTGAATGTTGAAACTCATGACATATATGAAAAATTTTTGTCTGAAAAACATAACTTAAGAAAGTACCAGGATATTATTATTCGCAATATGTGAAAAATGATTGTTTTTCAGAAGCATGGAAAGTTTCCCATCTAAACCAAATTATAGCTCAAGAAACCCATAACTTATGGCATCATTATATATATATATATATATATATATATATATATATATATATATATATATATATATATATATATATATATATATATATATATATATATATATATATATATATATATAGACTTATACGACAAAAGATCTGACTATGATTTTAATATTGTTAAATTTCAAAATTACCTAACCTGTTTACATAAATCTGTTTTTAATAACATTATTGTAAATCAGTTAGTTCGTATAAATAGGAAATGTTCTAAAGACAATAGGAATAAGCATATTTTAGATAGCTGTGCTAACACGTAATTATTACCCCGAAAGTCTATCCAAGCACATAATTGGTTGTTTTAGTTTTAATGAATAGTTTGTTCTGTTGCAATTAATAAGTAAATCATAATAAGTAAAATTAGAAAAAATAACTGCTAAAAATAAAAAATTAAAAAACATTAAAATCTTATGTAAAAATAAAAATAAGATAAAAAATTACTCTTAGTAATAATAATAAAAAACTAAATTAATATAGGTTTAATAGTCCTAAAACACAATATCCATAGTAGGTCAGTTTCTGTGTTTCTATAATCTCCATGGTTGGAAGTTTTGTGACGTCAGTCATCTTGCGGTTACTTATTCTTAACTTCCACTCTGTCTAGCGCCAGGCTTGGTGTTCTATGGTTAAGTAACTCTTTATTCAATTCTACAGTTTTTCCATGGATTGCACGGTGCCTAAGTATGTTTATTGTTTAGATCATACTCATCGGAAAAAATCCATTGGTTTTTAGACAGTACTAGGGGCTTGGCCCCTAGGCTCGCTACACTCGCTCCTCTGTTAGGGTCAAGGTCAAGGTATATTGAGTTTGTTGGAGTGCCATGGTCTTACGACTTTACCTCCAGTAGTAAGATATGTACATCAGAAAATATGTGCTCAGCAGTAAAATAAAATTATAAAAATTAAGCCCTATTCAGATAAGTAAAATAAAAAATATAATAAGAATTAAAAGAATAAAATTCAAATATTTAGAATAATTAGAAAAATGAGTGTCCATGGGGTTCGAACCGGGGACTATCGCATACGAGCAGCGCGTTCAAGCACAGCGCCAATCATGGCACAGCATGTTGAAGGAATAAGTTGCTAATAGCGAGATACATAGGGGTGATTCTGGGACAATACAACAGCTTCCATCCATTTACTGTTGAAGGGGAATCACTGCGAAGAGGAATCACTGTTTCAGCTTTAAAATTCAATTAAAAATCGAAATTTTAAGATAGAGACTTGAAATGAGGTTTATATGAATGAGAAAGCTTTCATATTCCAGATGATGTAAATATTTTCTTTGTAAGATAAAAACTCAAGGAGCATCGATATTACATCCACATAGGTGACGATATTTCTCGAAAAAGTGGGTTTAATATTTTGATGAAATTATTAGTCTGTTTTAAATTATTTTTAAACAAATGAGGTCTTGTTTGAAGGAGAAATGAAAGTAGTCTTAGATTGCAAAAAAATCAAAATTCTACGATTAATTTTTGGCGAGTTATCGTAATCTGAACATGAAAAAGTCAATATTTTTCCACAAAACATAAAATAAAACAAACTTTTAAGTCCGACGAAGATGAGACATATCTTACTTTCGTCCCCGCATTTTTCTGCATCTATTGGTATCGGTCTCGACCCCATACCCCAGCGGTTTCGGAGGAGATAGCGTGACAAGCTTTTGACAGCGGCGGCAGTTACTTTTTTTTAGAATAGAGAGAGAGAGAGAGATTGACACCGCTGACGAAGAGATGCTGTCTAAAACCTCTTTCATACTTATCTTTTCATGATTTTAGTTCCTGGCTGCAAGTAACTTTAGTGCTCATACTGGTTTTCTCTTTCAATTATTTCATATATATATATATATATATATATATATACATACACAGTGCGTCAAATAAGTTTTAAGACTCGTCTCAGAGTGCAGGTTGTAATGGTGCTGTGAGTGTAAATGTGCATGTGTCATAACGTCCATCGTCTCCTGGTACACTGTCAACAAGTTGAGCGCATTTCGTTAAGTAGTTGAGAGAAGGCGAGCATTTATTGCAGAAGTGAATTTTTTTCATGTTGATTTTTTAAGATGGAGCAAAGAGTTGTAATTAAATTTAACGCAAAACTTGGTAAAAGTGCTTCGGAAACATACCAACTCATGAAACAAGTTTACGGTGACTGTTATTTAAGTAGATCAAATGTTTTTGTGTGGCACAAACATTTTTTTGGACGGAAGAGATACGGTAGTAGATGATCAGCGTAGTGGAAGACCAATTTCATCTAGGACACCTGAAGTTATTGAGAAAACTATTGAGTTACGAAATTTCGTAACAAACGATCGCTGTGCATGACTGAAAATGATGGAAGACTCTTTAAACATCAACAAATAAACAATTCGAACCATCCTGCATGAAGATTTGGGCAAAACAAAAGTGTGTGCTAAATTAGTTCCACACACTTTAACCCCTGAAAAAAAGCAATGAGAAGTGCACATTGCAGAGACATCGTTTCAGCCCCTGAAAACGATCCAAACTTCTTGAAGTCCATTGTTACAGGTGATGAAACCTGGTGTTTCCAATATGATCCTTAAAGAAAGCGACAAAGTGCGGAATGGAAGTCACCAAATTCAACGGAAGCCAAAAAAGCAAGAAAAGTTCCATTCAAAATCAAAACAATGTCATTACATTCTTCGATATTAAAGGTATTATCCACAAAGAATTCGTTCCAACTGGACAAACAATTACAGGTCAATACTACTTAGCTGTTTTAAAACGTTTGATGGCCAGAATTCGTCGCATTCGTCCAGACTACACAAGGACTGAAAGCAGTTGGTGTTTGTTACACGACAATGCACCCAGTCACACCTCCCTTATTGTTCGTCGACTTTTGGAAAAAAATAATGTCTGCGTGTTGAACCATCCACCGTATTCACCTGATTTAGCACCCTGTGACTACTCCTTATTCCCAAAACTTAAAATGAAGTTAAAAGGGTGTTATTTTGAAGATATTTCGACTATACAAGAAGCATCGACATGTGCTTTGGAGGCCATTCCACAAAGTGATTTACAACAGGCGTTTGATTCATTAATAAATCGCTGTAAAAAGTGCATTGAAGCCACAGGGTCCTATTTTGAATAAAAACCCAAAACAGGTATTAATTTCTTGTTTCCATTTCTTTTTACAGACCCAGTCTTAAAACTTATTTGACGCACTGTGTATATATATATATATATATATATATATATATATATATTGATTGCACACACACGCATACGATGACGCTTTCTCCTAATACTGAATATAGTTTCCTTCAAATGCAAGAAAGATAAACAAGCTATCATTTGGCTAAGGCCTGTCCTACGCCAATGTTTTCGGAAGTCAAAATGACAGCACAAATATTGCAAAAGCGGTGAAGTCGGATATATCAGCCGTATTTACTTAACAATGATATCAATATCTGAGGCAAACCAAGATAGGTCAGAAAAATGCACAAGCCATATTATAACACATAATACTTGTCACTCTATTCGAATGCAGGTCCCACTTTTCGCCAAGAAACATTCGGTTATGTAAATATTAATAAGTTCGCTCGAGAGATAACAGAGGATATTGAAATCGCCTGATGACGGTTGTTGGTATTAACGCGACTTTAAGGCCGCATTTTAATTAAAAGGAAGAGAGTATAAATTTCAAACCATCGGTACGAATGACACATACAAGATATTAATTAGTTCTAGAAACAAATTCAAAGAGAAACTCAAGTTTAATAACAAAAATTATAAAAGGGGAAATTTCGGATAAGATATTTAATGAATGCTAAAAAGCAGAACCTCAAATTAGAAATCAAATACACACACACTAAAGGGAAAAAAAACTTATAGATATCCTAAAAGAAAATTTATAAACTTTCTAAAAGAAGACCAGGGAATCTTTGGAGATCCATAATTATAGTCTGCTAACCGCTTAAAGTAATAATAAAAAATAATTTTAAATCGTAATAATCGAGTACATTTAATACGCAATAGTTATAATAGTTATTCTCAACCTCGTCTTCTCCGAAACTTATCTTCCACGATATCAGAGACTCGAGAGCTACTTTGCGACAAAAATCGTCTATGGTATATTAGTTCCATTCCCTCTAAGCAATTAAAAGATGTCGGTAAATAAAAAATTATAAGGAAAAGATTATTTGTATAACCACAAACCCTTCTAAAATAGAATTTTCTAAAGGGAACGGTTTCCGACCGGTGACATTTTCCTACTTGAAAGGACCTCAGTTAACTTTTCAAATACTTACACTGATTTATTTTATAGAGGTCTAACTATAATTTTTTTGTTGTTGATCTTATAAGTAAAATGATTATAAGATCAACAAATCCTAGGAGTTGGTCACAAAAAGTTATGCCTTTATTTAACTTATTTATACATTGAGAGTTTCGGTGAAAACTAGTACTCCGTGATACACAATAAACTGAGCAATACTCTATATTACATCAAATGGAAGATTCGAACGAAAAGAGATAACATCCGTGATAGTTTAAAATTGGGAAAGAATTCAAGAGAAGGGATTCGCCTCTGCGAAAGTCCATGACTATTGCATTTAATATTAATAGTCCAAGGCCTGAAGAACCACAACCTGTTAGTCGAAAAGTAGCAGTTATTTTTAATTTATTTTTTTTAAATACATTCCGCTGTGTGGGGATTTTATATAATAAATTTTCACTAATAACAATTTTGCTAATTGGTATCTCTTGTGGTTTGTAGTTCTGAGTGCTATGGCCATCTCCTATTACGCGAGCGCTAAAGAAACAAAAAACTACGATCGAAAGCCGATTTCGAAGGACTTTGAATTACAAAATCATGCAAACCACAAGAATAGCTAAGTACCGTAAAGAGCGTGAGAAGATCAAATGATTTACTTTCAAACAAGCGTAATAAATTTAGAAAGGTCTTCATACATAAATTTACAATGCATATTTAATTTATAGCTGAACGTCAGATTTTGTGTCCTTTGAAAAACAATGCTGTAGCAGTTACGAATGATGACTTTACACTAAAATTTTAAAAAATATTTAACAAATTTACAGGAAATTCCCAAGAGCTATCGCTCAACTAAATGTGTAGACACTATTTATGTACATTAAAGTAAAACGCATAACACCGATTCATACAAAAAGACAAAAGAGTGCATTTCATAATGGCAAGAACTTACGAAGAAAGATGTACAAAATAAATGGACAGTGAGTCAGACTATTTCTCTTATTTCATGTTAGTAAAAACTGAAATAAGACGCTAATGTCTAAAAGTCTTAGCTGGGGGGGGGGGGATGCATTTTGTACACTAAAGTGATTTATCATACCCTAAGTATAAAATACCAACCGGAAAAAGACGAGGGGGGGGGGTAGGGGTGGCACAGAACAGATTCTCACGAAGACATTTTTTCATATATTCCATAATAAGGAACGAGATGATACGTCGTCATAAACTGAAGAAACTTATACGAAGTAAAGAAAAGGCTGGAAATACCACAAGCACCTTCGATACAACAAATAAAGATTGAAGCAGTCTCCAAAATTGGAAATTAAAAAAACGCACAATTAGTGGTACAATTTTCCTTTGGATGAGGGATTCAATAAATGTACAAATTATAAATACACTTTCATGTACTAACTTTCTCCAATTCTTAACACAACCAAAACAGCATAAATAGATGAGGAATCAGTTCCTTTTTCTTCGTGCCATCACTCTATTCGGCCACAGACACTTTGGCAATTCTTCCAAAATAAATTGTTCAAATATTTTTCCAGATTTTCAGTCGCAGAATAACGAAAACTACACATTTCAGAAAGCGCATCAATGATGGGCGGACACAAGAACTGATTTTGTTCCGTAAATTGAGGCATTCTAGGCACTTGTCCAGAACACAAAAAAGAAGTGGGAATGAAAATTAAGGCACATCCCAGACGTGAATCTCGGAGGACCAGACCTTCCCGTAGCCGCTGACTGGGAGATGGGAGAGGCTGAATATGTAAAGAATAAGCAAATGAAATCGGCGATAAGTTGCCCCGTGACACACTGGGCAAAGGTTCAACGTCGGGAGGAGGGTAGTCCTAGCTCCAGACAAAAAATGGCAAGAAGCCAAGGCACAGAATGAGAGAGTGGAAATGTCCGTTATAGCCCAAAACTATAAGAAAAGACGATTAAAGGCAAACATACTTCAGAGGATCGAATCTATTTTTAAGGAAAGTCATAATGTTTAATATATATTTATATATATATATAAATTTTCAAGATATTACTAGATGTTCAGTAACAGAAATATGTAAAGTTTTCCTCGTTGAATAATCTTCAGTTTGATTTAAAGGCTAGTTACAGTGAATTAAAACAAGTGTTAACGCTTTCTTGATGGTTGGTTTGGTTTGGAGCGCTACGGTCATTTTTTTTGCTATACGAGGGCTAATTAGACCGGGACCTACCGTTTAAAGTCGATCCCGAACGGCTACAAACATCCGTGCCAAGAGTGGGACTCGAACCCACAAACACCAAATGCCAGCGTCCTAGCCATTCGGCTACCGTCCGCCGCGCGTGTTCCTCATGGATTCTGCGCACTGTTTCAAGTTTCCCCCCTTTCATGCGATTTAAATTTTCACAGCCCGCATGGTATAGTAGTAACGTCGTGAGCTTCCAAGCAGTGGGCTTGGGTTCAAATCTCGAGTAAGTCTTGAACGTTCTCGTCCCCTCATAGGGAGCAATGTTGGCTCACCTAAATGGTGCCTCCCCCCCCCCCCTTAATAAAGTAGCCAACAAGAATTCGCGGTGGTGTTGGACAAATGTCAAGCTAAGTGCCTACCGCATTTGGGGAAGCAAAAATCACCAGTCATATTTCCCTCGTTTATACGTGCGCAACATATGTGGTACTACTACCTGTCATACATTATTATCATGATGGCTTTGAAACAAGCTGGGAAGAAAACAATAAACACATACAATAAAACAAAAGTTTCTATATAACAAAAAGTAAAAAATTATAGCCGGAGCTAAAAAGTTCATAATTCCAAGCTGATCGTGCCAAAAACATTGTACTCTCTGTGCGAGCATTTCTCCGTATTTAAAAATGATTATTAGAGGAAAATCCATATTAATTTGGCCGCAAGCCGAAGGAACTTGAGTAAAAAAAATCGACACATGTAAAAAAAAAAAATCTCAATTTATATATATACATATATTTATAGATAGATATAGATAGATATATAGATAGATATATATAGATAGATATATAGATAGATAGATAGATAGATAGATAGATAGATAGAGAGGTCAAAGAACTATAGAAATATTTCATAAAAGCAATATACGAAAGAAATATTTCATAAAAGCAATATAACAAAAAATACGTTGCATTTGGCATAAAATTCAAAAATTATAAGGGAAACTAGATTTAACCTTAAATAAATCAATTCAACGGACGATCCTGAAAGCACCATCAAATCACGATTGAGAGAAGTTATTTCGATTATTTGATCACAGAACGTCAGCAATTTATTTCAGAACCCACCCACAACTAACGCCGCCGAAGAATTGGACTATTAGGGCATGAATATCGGTGAATCATTTGCTAAATTTTAGAAATATTGGAAGGGGAAATACGTTGCAGAACCATTAATCTCCATAAATACAGGAAGAAAGGGCACGGTTTTAAAAGAGGGGGAGAATGGGAATCATAAAAACATATATTCTGAAAAGTAAAAATTATGAATAATGAATACGTAAAAAAAGAGGAATTTCTATTCTGTATTTAACTTTCGAGGAACTGAGTGTAGTCCGTAGCTAAAGTTTGAGAAAGAACCGGTAAAAAATCAGATGATTAAAAGGAGGAATAAGGAAAAGTAATTTTAAGTTGAAATTACAATACATAAATTACACAATTAATTAAATATTTGAGTTTTAATCTTCTAAAGCGGCAGGTACTTGTCTTTTCAACATTCACTCATTCGATACTGCGAACTAATTGTAAATTTAGTACTTTAATAGTAAAAAACAACAACTTTAATAGTAAAAAAAAAGATTTCAGGTAGTTTCTTCTAACGAAACTACCGCGGGTTATTAACGTAGAATTACTTATCGTTGCTTACCTCTTTTTCTTTTTTCTTTTTTTTAACGCATTTTGGTACTTTTCTGTTTAACTGTTTACTGCTATCGGGTTTGGCACGCTGCCAAAATTATAACTCGCGACGGACGGACAATTTTTTTTCTCTCCGGAGGACCGTTATTGAGGAACGTAATCCTATGTTAAAAGCTACAAATAAACTTAATAACAATAACAAATTTAATGCAAAAGAAAACTTAATAGCAAACATAAACGCCTACGGAAACTTAAACATGAACGAGATTTTCAGCTTGCATTTGCTTTACTAAATGTAAAACTGCTGTGGTGCTGCTTAAGGGGACTCAGTACCTCTCATTTTGACGAAAAATGATAAAATTGTCGAATTGCAGATTTTTACCCCAAAATGAACCTTAACATCTGTAGAACATTCTGACTAAATTTCTTGATGATCTGATTAATAGTAAAGGAGATATGGTTAATTTCGCAAACCTCTGTTTTTAAATGTCCCTTTAAATGCCACACCTACTTCATTGTTTACAGTTGAAAAACTAACCAACTCTCTGGTTTTTACACTCTCTGGTGTTTCATGTTGGTACACCAATTAACCAGGAATATTTGCCAAAAATATTTCCTGTCTATCAAAGACTGGCATCAAATGGTCTTTTAGAAAGATGTATCAGATGCAAAACTAAAAATGCAAATGAAAGCTTGCATAGTATGATATGGGCTAGGTGTTCGAAAGACATATTTGTGTTCAAAAAGCGTGTACATAGATCAGTGGGGGAAGTGATTTGTGAATATAATAAAGGTGTCACTTCTACTCTAAGAGAAATTCATAAAACTCTAGAACTAAAATTCGGGTACCAGACTGCCAGACTTGCAAAAACGTTAGACTTGCGAAAAAATTCTTTTAGATTGCGAAGAAGCACATTTAAATACCAACGAGCAAGAAAACTTGTGAAAGATGCCATAACTAAAAGAGAACGTTTAGAAAAGAAACGAGAAGGCATTACATATAGACCTGGTTATTTTTAAATTTATAATTGGTGCCCTTTAAATAATTATGAAATTTTTTAAGTATTGGTATTTACATTTAATTTAAATATAAATATGAGCTATGATTTTATTTTATTAATAATTTATCATGATTTATTGAATAAGTATAATTATTATACACACACACACACACATATATATATATACATACATATATATATATAACAAATTAAAAATGATTATAATGTCTACTTTTGCAATTGTGGGGTATTTTTCTACTGAAAATGTGCAATTTTGTTTATTTAATAACTAAGTGCTACCATATACATTAGCTTCTAATTCCATGATTTTAACATCTAACACTTTCTTCTGGTGAGGAAAACTAAAAAAATGTTCCATTATTCATTGAGAAAAAGTTTGGAGACATTTGGATAAAATTTAGTATTGATAATGATCTTTGTAAATGAAATGTTTAAACTCATTTTTCTCAGTTCGTAATTTTTCAGATTTCCTATATAATCAAAATGCTAAGGCTTCCAGAATATTTCAGCAAATTGTCTCAAACTTTTTTTAGTGTATCTTTAGATTCTATTAATGATAAGTAAGCATCTTATTTTTTGATATCTTTAAAAAAATTTTTTTTTTAATGTGAATTTGAAATATATGCTATTTTCAAGGGGTTTTTCCATAGACATCCAATTATTAATATTTTTCTTCCGATCTAATTTTTATATCAAAAATTCTGATGCTTACTTTTGTAGAAAAGAGTACCCTGAGTATAAGATAAAAAAAATCTTGTTTCAAACACCAAAATTAAAAAAGAAGAAGAAATTTTAAAAGTGTTAAAAAATTTTTAAAAAATTTAATTTAAAAAAAAAGTTACTATTGTATTTTCAATTTAAGGTCTATTATTGTATGTAATGATTATGCTTTATTGAAACATCATCCAAAAACTTAAATATTATTGTTATTTACAAAAATAAAATTTTTGGTACCGAGTCCCCTTAATGGCTATGGCATTGAGAGTCCGAAGAACAGAAAATATATTATAAATTTTTAAGCAGAACAAGTATTTTCTTGAATTCAAAACGTCAGAAAGTGAAAAAAAAATACAGGAGTTTTTAGAATTCAAAAACAAACCGAAAAAATGTGAATTGAAAATTTTTTGCTCCCAGTCTTAAAAAAAAACTTTTTAAATTCGCAGTAGTTTTGAAATGGTGAAACCAGTGGGTCTTTTTTTTTGGGTGGGGGGGGGGGGGCACACACTCCTGACTTCACGGACCACTTCTTGGGTTCTCTCGGACCTTCCGTTGGGAACCACTGATATAGATGAACCGACATCACTCTTTAAGAAGGAACAGCACAAGAACATCTATGCCTTAGTCGGGATTTGAATCTGAACCTACTCCGTGAAGGCAAGTGACGCTAACCACTATACGACGTGGGTGGCAAATTTTGATAAGTGAAATTTTCATATTTTTCCTTTTAATTCTAAATTAGAGAAATATTTTATTTTCATTATTTAAACAAATTGCAAATCACATTCACTTCACAGTTTAAGCGCAAGAGAATAACTATAAGATTAAAAGTGCGGTTGTTTCTAACTTTGAATAAACAACATTGATAGGTGAACATATACAAAGTTATTTAAAATAATTTTCATCTTGCTACTAAAAGGCTTAAAAGGTTGAGTCTCTTCATGAAATCTGATCATTCCCCTTAAAAACATTACTATGAAGACAATTCGTTGAACAGAAATTACCTTACTGTAAAATCTTACAATTAAAAAAGTTAATAAAATTAAAACTATTTTCTGCGGTATGATGCAACATCAATTACTCGATGTAAATTTATATTCCACGTAAGTAAAAATGGCTTATACGTAACCAGACAAAATTGAGCCAATAATAAGCATTACATGCAAAACTTTATGTAATAAAATGCATACTTGTATATTTTTTTCAAAGTACATTAGAAACGAAAGTGATGCAGTTCCCAATAAATTACATAGAGCAGCAAACTAGAAAAAAAGAAGACAGAATTTCAAGCATGAAAAATTGTTAGCAAAGATTCGCAAGTTTCCCGTTTCAAATGCATTTCTAAACTATTAAAAAAAAAAAATCTGGAAGTCTGCTCTGTTCCGATTTCAAACGTAAAAATTGCCTTAATCCAGTCCATAAAATCTTTTATATTTCTAACGACTGAAACACTACCTCTTACTTGAAACTGTTATCTCACACAAATTATATCGGATGCTTCTACATAGAGAAAAACTTTTATTATGCTGAATTTTTTCGAATATAGGGCTAGACTTGCAGGTATATTTCGTTCAAAGTCAAGGTTAAACAGAAAGTTTCATTATAGAAGAGACTTCATTAGATGAAAGTTTATAATACAAACCCTCCACGACATAAAGTTGCTCGTTTTTTAGTTTTAAAAAGTAAGACTCAAAAATCATTTTAGCTTTCAATTTTAAACGCGACAATTTAAATAGATAATTTAAATACAAATAATCTCTTCATTACACAAATACATGTCGCTTTCACTAGTGAATTTAAAAAAAATAAAATAAACTTTTCTTCAAACATCTCGCACATTTCCAGCAAGGCAAGACTCTAAGGAAAGAGGAAGAACAGGAAGAGATACTGATGTGCACTATTTTATACCGAATGTATTTTCAACCTTATTCCCCTTTCCGATAAAACATGAACTTCAACAAGCTCATTTTCAATATTAGTATTTATATGACTTTGAAATTTATTCAATTTTGATAATCTATAAAATTTTCAGGGAAACTGAATCTCAGCTAAATTTAATGACACCGTGCAGACTCATCTTACGACTAACAGGAATATACGGCTTCTTAATATCAACAATTAAAAAAAAAAGAGGAGGCAGCTAGATAACTTTTTTCTATCGTGGATTATTAAGAAGCTGTGTGTTACGCGTTTTCCACAAGTTTCATGCAAGTAACATTTAACGACTGATATTAGTTTTCATAATTTTTTTTATTCCAACGATATGAAATTAATTCATATAAACCAACGGAAATTTTTTGCGATTAAAGCAAAATTCTCTAAAACAAAATGAAATGAAGGAAAACTTGACGCAAAAACTCACAAATCTTACAAATTAAAATTTTAAATGCAATACACGACCACTCAATTACCTACCTAATGCTTCATTAAGGTTTACATTTATGTACAAACAAGTTTAACGATAGGGATTTTGGGAGTAATTTAAAACACTTCAATTCGACTTATTCAGTGACACAGTTACAGGAAGACGGATGTATCGGATAATCCAGAAAAAGGAAAAAATCTGGCAAGTATCCACTTTTATTGTTGTTTTCAATGACAAAAGAGGCAAAAGATCAATGATGCAACTTTTTCGCGCAAAACAGAGAGAAGAGGGAGCGATAATCTACTAAAAATTCAATGAGTAAAGAAAGAATACAAATAAAGACCTCCAATAAAAGAAAATCACAAGTACCCCCACCCCACCCCACCCCCTCCAAAAGCTTACCACAGTTTATTTTATATGAAAGCTTCAATTAAAAAAAAATTAAAAACACAAAACAAGTTCATATGTAGCGACAATCATTTTTTTAAAACAGAAACGAAACTTAAAACGCCGTGCGTAAATTAACCTACACATGAGAGAAAGTAAAACATGGAAATAGTTAATACAAAATGAGAAAGTCCAACTCTCTGAGAGAACTTCAATTTTTCGCCCCATCATATTCTCACATCATGAAGCGGCTGAAAATCCAGTTAGCTCCTGCCTTATAACAAAGAGTTAAATACATAACTAAAGGCACAAAACGTTCTCAAGAGGCGGAGCTGAAAGCGCATATAGAGAAGAAGTTCTAATCAAGGTCCAAATATAGGCTAAGGTCTAAAAATGGACTAGCTGTTGAATAATATACAAGAAGGTTCTGTCATCTGGCAGCGAGATCAAACAATCACATTTTGGTGAGGAAGAAGATATTAAACAGATTATTCATATCTGTCGTTCGCGTATAAAGCAGTCGCCATTCTTTTAGAAAATCCCATACTTTCAGACCTTGAAACTTTATCAGGTAAGTGAATTCGAATTTTTGTACATTTTAATCCATAATTATTGCATGTTTTGTTGTTACCACGTCACTGATAAGATAGTAAGCTACGTTTTGAAATCCTTAATCAAAAGATATCTTTAACTGATAATGGCTGCCTTCCAGTAAAAGTTGAAGATACTGTTGGTCTAAAAACGGGCTAGCCCAAATTTAGACCATTTTTCCACCTATCACATATCTTTTAATAATTTTTTGGCTTTTTATTCTATATCTAAAGTATTTTTTATTACACATTTTTTTAAAATATATCTTTGGGGTTGATATTTTATTGTATGTAATTATTTCAATTCCGGACTTGCGACCACTCGAGGTCGCGAGTCGTCAAAGGCATGTCTTGTTACAAGCACACCCTACAGGAACGAGCTGACTCGGTCCTTGTGCAAATCAGCAGTAAACAAAAACAAGAGGAAGCTGATTCTAGAGTCTGTAAGTGATGTAGAAGCCGTAAACACCAAAAAAACTAAACCTTTAAATGGGCAAACTAGAAGTGGCTACCAAGAATAAGCCTTCAAACTCCAAGGAAGAACATAGTGAACGCAAGTTTGATGACAGTGACAGTTGACAATTCTCCACCAGGAGATTACCCTGATGATGACAGCGATGCAACCTGCATCTTTTGTGAAGTACTTTTTTCAGCTGACATAAGAGGAGAAACATGGGTGCAATGTTTTCAGTGTGAAATGTAGGCACACACAGACAGTGCGGGGGCAGAAAAAGATGTATATATGTGTGTGACTTCTGCAAATAAAATTAAAAGGTAGCATTTTCCAGATTTTTGGTTGTTTTTAATTTATTTTTATTATTTTTTTTATATTTTTTACACAAATGTTATGGGTGGCCTATATTTAGACCACCATTTCAAAAATTACTGATTTCACAACGTTTGCAATTAAATTTAATGTAAAATACACAAAATGCTATAAGCACTTTTTACCTTTATATCTTGATCCTTACATGTTTTAGGTTGTATTAACATGTTATCAAGAAAGTAATGAACATATAGCTGACTTGACCTCAAAATGAAACATGCATATATCCATCGTACAGATAGCCTTGGAACTAGGTTTCGCCCTTGTTATGGGCTCCTCAGGAAAGCATAACCCATGAGTATGTTGGAGGAAAAAGAATTTCTACAGCGAAATTTCTGTAAATTTTTACTGGTGAGTGACAAAGTGCAGTCAACGAGCTCACTTTGGAAAGAACCATCGTCTGTTACGAATTACAACATTTACAACGCCCAAAACGTCCTAAAAAGAGTCTTTGCTAAGATGGACAAAAGAAAATCAGAAAGGCTTTCACGCGATTTTTAATACATTTACAGAGAGAAATGCGCATAGAAGTTACACGAGTAACATTTTGCAACTAAAAATTTTCTCGAGTTTCCAAAGTAATTTTACAAATACAATTTTTTTTTCCATCGGTTTCCCATCTCTTGAATTTCTATTATTTCTTTCACCAGAGCCATTCTTTCATTTTCAGATGAAGCGTAGCAACTTTGTACACATGCGACTTAATATAGATGGGAGGAGATGGGCAGGTAAAAAGTAAATATTTTTAGAAAGCAGATACGCAAATATAACATATGGCTAGTTCAGATAAGAATCTAGGTGTAATGTTCATAATTTCTCTCGGGAAAGAGGGAGGGCAAACACAAATTCTTACGTAGAGCATTGGCAGTGCTATACATATAGATAAGTAGATAGACAAGGGGATAGAAATCAATTACAACGCAATAATTTGGCTAATGATTTCACAGTAACCTTAAACCGAGTATACCGGATCATCCCCTATTCGGTTATTAACATAATTACGCACTACTGTTAGGGTCATTCTCTAATTACGATGTGGACAATAAATGGTGCGCTCCTAATAAAACGACGTCCACAAATCTGTTTAATGATTTCGATCGTTAGCGAGTTCTCTCCAAGCATAATGAAATTCCGCTTCCTGTTTTATCTCCGCTTTATCAACAAGAATCAGCAAGTAATGAGCGAACCAATTCCAAACATATCGCATACTCGACTCTTTTGTTCAGATACAGAAACCCAAATCAAAATACTCAACGAACTCGAAAATTGATATACCGTTACAGGTATACGAACTTTTCCAAATTCTGTGTTCGGTTCAAATATCACAAAATGACAATGATGACATGAGACGTGGGCAAGAAACTTGCAAAGGAAAAAAAGTCCAAAAATTAAATATGATATACGCTAGCAGCCTTGAGTCCCTGAAACGGAAAACTATCACAGTTCAGATCAACTTGCAGCTTAGCAAGCCGACGGAATTTATAGGGAAACAAGATTTCAACTTCTTTAACACATCATTAAAATTACTTCAGTACAATTTCCTATACATAGGAATGACTGGACTAAAGTCCCATTTTGCACAATTATTCTAAAATTAAAAAGTATCAATAATCCCTTTTTTACAGCACACACTACTTTACAGGTATTACTTTTTTAACAGCTACTAAAAACACATTCACTTAAGTTTTCCATATTAAAAAGATATGACCAAGATTTTACCAAACTTTGCTTACGAGGAAAATCAATAAAAAATTAATCTTCTCAATTTCCTAAACCTTTAAAGATAAGAATACGTTATTTTTTCTCATTTTTAAAAGATAAAATCGTTTCTAATGCCCTCTACTGGCCACTAAAAACAATGGCAATGTGCCTAAAAAGCCTCTTATAAATACTAAAAAAAAAATTATGTGAAGCATAAATACATACAAACAATATATACCACCACATCAAATAACATACCGTGCTAAGAGACTGTCTATTGTACCTTATATGAATAACTCATTTCAATTTCTTTTAATTATCTGTAAGTCATTTGATATTTTCATGGAGTAATTACATTTGCTTGCTATTTGACAGACAACATAAGTTAACAAGACAGATAATTTTAAAAAAAAATTTTTTAATCTTTGCGAGATCGCTCCGTTTCTTTTAACACGGTGCTAAAAAAATTTGCTAAGAAAGGTAACATCGGATTATGGACACCGAAAACTAGCTATCTCACTCGATGTCGCTTTTGTCATGAACCTAAGAGAAAAATATATGGTTACTAAGGAGCCCATAATCTACTCTCTCCTGAGCTAACTATCCAGAACTAATCACGCAGTTGTTACTTCATAGACATCAAAGTTAATGGTCTTATACAGATTCAGGATCTCTAATAATAATAATATTGTTCTTTAATATATTAAGATATTATATATATATATATATATATATATATATATATATATATATCTGTTATAGCGAACTCGGTATATAACGAACTCACAGATATAACGAAAGAAAATTTTCGCCCGCCATTTTCCTATTGTAATTTAATTAGTATTGTATTAGTTTAATGTAATCGATTTTAGTCGATTTAATTCATTAATGATAATTTTTTAATAGATTTTATGATTATACACATTGAAACTAATGAGTTATACGTTTTGTGAACTCTAGCATTTTTCTTAACGGTTCGGATATAGCGAACAAAACCTTTGGTTCCTTGAAGTTCATTATAACGGGGTTCGACTGTGTGTGTGTGTGTGTGTATATATATATATATATATATATATATATATATATATATACTAGCATTATAGCCCGGCGTTGCCCGGGTAGATATATAGATATAAAATGTTTCATGCATTCCATCAAAAATATACTGGGCTGCACCCCCCGCTCTTCATGTTCATCTGGCTAGACAGAATGTGCTTAGCGCGTTTCTACCGAAATGATATACAAACAATAAGAAAGAAACTTTGAGCCTGCGGACCTTCGTCTGATTTTATTGAGAATTAATTACACAATGTTGCGTGATTCGCACGTTTGGATTGAATAAGTTTACTGTTTAATTATATTTGTTAGATACTGTTTAATTAGATATAATTAGATTTGTTTCATCAACTGTTTAATTAGAAATAAGTTTCATAATTTACATTTGCCTTTATTTTTTTTATTTTCCCTTAAAAACGCAGTTTTTTTTCCCACATCACCCAAGACACGCACTTTTTTCCACATCACCCAAGAGGTGAAGCGCAAGATGCGTTATTCCCTTTATTTAATCGAAGTAAGGCGGGATTCTGCATGAAGCCTAGGCCCAAAGTTTCTTTCTTTCTTATTGTTTGCATATCATTTCAGTAGAAACGCGTTAAGCGTATTCTGTCTGGCCAGATGAACATGAAGAGCGGGGGGTGCAGCCCAGTATTTTTTTCGATGGAATGTATGAAAATTTTTATATCTATATATCTACCCGGGCAAAGCCGGGAAATCATTCTTTAAAAATAATTTCATTAATTTTATTATGCCTTAATATAACTAATGGACTAATAGTTCGGAATGAAAGTTATGTGTCGTTATGTTTCTCTGTTTAAAGAGCTTTTCCTCCCACTGCTTAAAAAACACCAAAACTCTAAACGATTTATCTCATGATTTCACGGAATAAGTAATTCAAATACATATCGTATGTTAACTCTGTTTCGCGAACTTAGGGGATAAAACCTGTAGAACTCTTAAAATTCTTCCCATTTTATGATCCTCAAACGATTAATACATTTAGATCAACAGAAGGCTTCCAAAAACTGGCCATGGGACAAACTTAATTTTTATTTTTTTTCTTCCATTTTTTTCTAAACTTTATTAAGTTCTATTAGTTTGGACGCCATTGTCTAAAGCAGCGGTTCTCAACCTTTTTACACCCACGACTCCACTAAACGTAAGAAAAATAAAATAAACATTTCCCCCCCCCGTTACCCCCAGATCACAACTCAGAACAACCCTCTTCTCCCCCGCGCATCGAATTTGACTGATAACGCAGCTGGGGTTGGTGAAGGGGCTGTATCCACATTTAAGTGGTACGCGTACCTCTTAGGGATAAAAAAATCATTAAAAAATTAATTTTAAAAAACTAATTGAGCCCCAAATTTCGTTTTTGCTGCGTTAAGTTTCTCGGGTCCTAAACATTAACTGTGCCGAATTTGGTCCCGGTGGGTGAAACAGTCTATGATTCTATAGCGGACAAACCAACAGACGAGCTCTTCTATATATAGAGATATATACACACACAAACATGCACATAGACTACAAGCACTAAAGATAACTTCTTAAAATACCCAGCCCACTGATGAAAGGGGTAGCAAATGCGACGGGGCCTCTTCCAACGTGCTAACTGCATTATCTGCGATGCTTTAAGGCAAGTTTATTTCGCACGTCTAAAATAGCAGTTTGGGAAAAAAAAGAGTATACACACTGACTGAGGGATATTCCCTTTTTTCGAAAGGGCAATTATAATCAAGCTTGATACACATATTTCTACAAGTTGATCACACCCCATAATATCGGCAAAACAACGATCGAAAAATATTCTTTCGTTCGCTCAGAAATCGATTGTAAGATAACGACAAATTTCCATCGCACTCAATTTATTTGAACATCCGCTCAGGAAGAGGGTGGAGTAGGAGTATTACTTGAGAGCAGGATGTGAGATGCCATACTGACGAATCCAGTAACTAGCGAAAAGAGCGAATACGCCGGGGAAATAAAAAAAGGAAATGAAATGGTCACACACACAAACCCCGAGCTATTTGGGTATTCAGGTACACCGTCAAAGTCATCAAATAATCTAATGGAAAAGTCAAGAAATTTTAATGAAAATGAAACTAGGAAACAGATAAGAACTAGGTTTTTTTTTATGAGAACAGCCAAAGCAGATTTTTTTACAGAGGTGTAGATATGGTGCCCGAGTTACGCGGGTAAAATGAGATTTCATGGGGCTTCCGAAACATAATGAACATTTTTCGTGAATGTCTTGGTTTATTTTAATAACTGAATTGTAATACGAGGGAAATTTACCTAATTACCCCAAATGTGACAGTTTTCTGGTCAGTATTGCCCTAACCTTATCATATTTTAGTTAGATAGGATAATGGTATTTATATGCGAGAACAAATTTTTGTAGCTAAATATTATAGCAATTGTAGTTTCAAACTTGAATTCTGATTACACAATTTAAATAGGGTAAGTGTCCCAAATATCGCCTACCCTAACTTTTTTTCGACATTTCATGCACATTTTAGTTTCTGATTAGGCTGGAAATTCAAAGAACATCCCCAAGAACTATTTCCTTTGGTATCCTGAAATCAACCAGCTCCAAAACCAGTGCCAGTTTAAGTTATGTAGCTAAATTGGAAAAATTGAAATTTCCAGTGAACTCCAGAGCGGTTCCTAATATCGCCTGCCTCTGTTCCTCTAACCGCCTACCAGGCGAAATTAGGAGCACCCGTTAAAAGGCGTTGCTAGAAAAGTCTCTGTTTAATGCACTTTCAAATGGTATAAGAAAAATTAGAATTTGGATGCATCTACCTAGTCATTCACTAGTGGATTCTGATTCTTTGGAGCCAAAGTTTACGAAAGCAACAACCAAAACAACTTCAGGCGCCATATAGTTTCTGTTGTCAGTGATAAGAGCGTTGTCGCTATCGCCGCTGTTAGTACAAACCCAGAACTAAAAAGTTACTGCATTTTCTCATACATAGCGCGAATCATACTTTAGATACACGAGTAGGCGATATTAGGCTCAGGGGCGATATTTGGGACACCCACCCTACTATTTCTAAAAATATTCAGGGTTAATTTTCTAGTTTATCGCACTTACATTAAGAGTGAAAATACAAAAACCTCATTAATCCCAAGAAATACTGACAGGACAAAATGCAAGCCATTTTTTCAATAAAATAAATTTATCAAACAGGGGGGAGAGAAACCATGATTATTATTTTCCCTTTACACGGATATTAAAAATAAATAAATAAATATAGCTCCTGATGAGAAATAAAATTGAAACTATAACTTACGAGCTAAAAAAATTGGGTCTTTGAAAAAAAGTTAATGTACGAAACTGACAGATTAACAATTGCGTTCTCCTTTTCCAATAAATCACTTTTTTTCTCTAAAAGGCGGAAGATTTTTCTCTCTGAAAACTATCTCCAAACAGCTATTATCTATACAATATTTGTATAACACCACGGATACAGACCATCAATATTCAACTCTCTAACTCATAATTACAATTATTTTATTTAAAATTAATTTTGAGTTAATAACAAAAACTCGACATAGAATAACTTTACTTCATAATTTTATCATTAAAACAGCGAACGTAAGATATAAAAATATAAAAAAATTTAGACATACTGTCATAACGGTTTTCGTGAGTGATTTTATTAAAAACATTATACATGCATGGAGATTAATGTAAGATTCTTCCTAATAATACCTTTAAAAATGAAGACGCAAAGCTTAGCGTGCATAAAGCACTAGTGCGGTAAAAATAATGATATAAAAACATGTGAGATTAAAACATTCATATTAACAAATAGCGATGAGCATTTGCCAGAATTCCCACGAAATACAATTAAGCACAATTGAAGATTACATCAAGGAGCTTTTCAGAAATCGTCAATTCGGTACACAACTAACAAAACATAAGTACAGTGATTTCCGCTTATAAGAATCACGTTTGTTATTACTGTTTTTGATTCTTATAAGCGGTTGATTCTTATAGCCGAAATTTAGGTTTTTGGACAGGAACACACACATCTATCTATCTATATCTATATACAGTGGAATCTCAATCGATCGTTTTCGGATCCATCGATTTTCCGTATGTGTCGTTCATTTTATCCAGTCCCAACGATCATATTGCTTTGTTATGTTTCCGCATCTATCGTTTTCCCGCATTTATCGTTCTTTTCAATCGGTCCCTTGAAAAACGATAGATCGAGATTCCACTGTATGTATATATATATATATTAGATAATTTACCATAAAATACTCTTTAATTTACATTAATTATCTTTTATTAAAATTATTCTTTATAGTTTTAAAAATACAACTTAATTTTTAGACCTATAAGTAGATACACATGATTATAGAAAGAAGAAAAAAATACAATATTTGTTACAAGTTACAACATACCTGCCTAACAGTTTTAACATTTCAACTACAGGAAGGGAGCAAGAAAAAGTTTTCTACTGTAGTTTGCGTAATGAAGTTTTCAGGAGGCTGTTTATACCTCTTTCAATACTTATAGTCTCAGACGAAGATTCACCTTCTAGCTTACGTTTCTCGGTTTGATAACGTGCTGAATCTACTGATGTCACGTTTGCCTGAATGATAGTGGACACTTCGCCGAAGATTTATGTGTTTTAGGGTCCAGGAAGCCGCAACCAGGATGTGGGAGGTGGGAAAAAAAGAGTCGCTATTTTTGTTTGTCAGTGGAGAAAAGTGAAATCAGACTCGGACGGGTAAAGATGCCCCCGGGTTAAGCTAATAGGACAGTGTTTAGCTAAAGCGTTTAAGGGAAAACTATTATGTTATGTCTAATAAAGAAAAGGGTGAATTTTACGACTATATTCCATCCCATCTTATCAATCTTTCTTTTTTTGAAAAAAAGAAAGAACTTCGTGTATTTTGAGGGTTTAAGTAGCTTTTTTGGAAAAATGAAAGGAAAGCGAAGAGTGTAAACTGATTCTTAAAACCGGTGGAATGATTCTTTAAAGCAAAAATTTTAACATGGAAATAATACATTTGTTTTTGTTTTCGCGATATTGATTCTTATAAACGGTTAATTCTTATAACCAGTGATCACTATAAGCGGTGGTTACGTATTTGATTAAGATTTCAACTCGTAAAAAAGAACCTAAGCAGGGCATGCCATTACATAAATATTAATAAATACAGCATTTTATGGATTATAAATTATTCTTTTAAAATATGTGCGCCGAGTCTAAGATCGGGGCGAAACCGTAACAAGACGGCTATATCATCATAATTCATTTTTAGTGCTTGGCGCATAAATCTGAAAAAAAAAAATGTGAATGGATACTAACGAAGGTTAAAAATTTCACATAGAATGCGTAAGACCACACCTTAAAACTAAGACGTTTGAAGAGTAATAATTCAAAAAATATACATTTTCGCACGTTAATTTCAAAACACTGTAGTAAGGAAGACACATCAGTTCACCTCGTACATTTTTAATACCCTGGCTTAGGAAAGAAATATTTTCCTCCTTATATTTTAGTAGTAACATTAGCAAATGCATATTTTTGAAATCCATTTTTTGAACGTGAAAGTACAAACTTAGGAACAGTAGATGAATACGATATAGATCTATGTAATCTCGATTGCTCTTCAAAGAGCATATATACAGGGTCATCGAAAAAGGTTGGACACATTCAAAAGCTCATAATTCTAAAATAAATTGAGCAAACGCAATAATATTCTTTTCAAACAACTTGCCAAGTGTCCAAGATTTCTAAATGTAACTGGAACGCAAACGTGACGTTGAACGTTGCGCAGATGCGATGCGAGGTGGAAGAGGTCTTCGTTCGGCTCTCCGTCAGTGCAAGGGCGACCGTTCAGGAGATAGCTCAAGCGGTGGTTGTTTGCGATAAACACGGAGGTAATTTCGTTGAAAGGTTTAACAGATTTGTACTCCACTAACCACAACACACTTTGATCTTTTTCCTGAACGGTCGCCCTTGCACTGACGGAGAGCCGAACGAAGACCTCTTCCACTTCGCATCGTTTCTGCGCAACGTTCAACGTCACGGTTGCGTACCAGTTACATTTAGAAATCTTGAACACTTGGCAAGTTGTTTGAAAAGAATATTATTGCGTTTGCTCAATTTATTTTAGAATTATGAGCTTTCGAAACGTGTCCAAACTTTTTCGATGACCCTGTATATATTTTTATACAAACTATTCTATCATTAGCAGTTAAGCCAAACTCTGTAGACGAGCCTACAAAAAAAGTATGTTTCATTCACTCATATGCCGTCATCAGTAGCCACTACAGGAGTACATGAAATAAAAGTAGTGTTTCTGAAGCGAGATTACGGGAGAACAAAAGTATTTTTCCAATAGCTCCTCTTTCTCCATGATTTGTTCTGTATGATTTTCCTTTCTCATATTTATTACATACATACACTCTTTTATATTTATTATTAATTAATATGTTACTCAGCACAAAGTAACAAAATGTGTAACAAAATTCAAAATCGAGGTAATTTAAGAAGTTTTGATTAAATAGACCTCATTTACCTTGATATCCGACAGCCTGTTTGAATGCAATCGCTTTTGAACAGATTAGCCACACCAAAATTTAAATAATAATAATAATAATAATAATAATAATACTTCTTTCGACTTTCAAAGAAAAAAAACATAAAATTTACAGTTCCCAACTAGTATTACCCTATTTTCACGCACAGGGGCATTAAAATATCAGACATTCTCAATTGCAGGTTAAAAGCCAGGAGCCAGATCACATTTCATACAATCTTCATGTGATACCATAACGCAATTTTAAATATAGCCAAACTTTTAGCCTTAGTTATGTGCCATTTGTGTTCTAACGCGCGAGGAAAAAAAAATATTCAACTCGGGGGCTATAAGAGTACATATGAAGCACGCGATGTGTAACCAAAGTTATCGAAATTACCGGAACCCGAGTCATCACTAATTTCGACAACTTAAAGAGCCGGTGAATATCAGCTCCTCAATCTCAGTTCGCAAACACGATAATGGGTCACTTAAATCATTTGTTACTAAAATTGATGAGAAACATGTCAAATCTACATATTCCGATATCTGGCCCACCCTTTTATTTACCCGGTGTAGAACAAATTTCTGGCTCTTGTATAAATTGATCCACACATGCATTCTGTATTAGGTATATTTTGAAAATGATCAGATTCTTCATGCTTTGGGGACTATTGGCCTTTTCAGATAAGAGGTCCCTAAATTGAAAATTTTAAGTTCAGTTAATGGACATAGGAACGGCTTGATTGATAGGGACTAAAAATTAACAGATCTATGGCTATTAACAAACGATTTCTACTTGCCACATTTTGTATGTTGGGATTAATTTGAACTACGTAAACAGACAGACAACAAATAGAAGCATCGGGCCTGTCACATAAAGGCACAATATACAGGGTGCGGCAGAAAGAACGTTCTGATTTGGAACGGCAATAACAAAAATACAAAGCAAGATAGAAAAAGAAATATTTTATACCTGAGAAGTACACAGTATGTCATTGTCACCCATTAAGTTTTAAAGATTGCATCAGTTAAATGGCGACCGTCATTTTCGATGTAGTTTTGAAGTCTCCCCTTTCGGAAATTTTGAAATTTTGCATGGATCTGCGGATCATGTCCCGCGGAATCGCCGTGATTTCTCGCGTAATTGTTGCTTTGAGTGCTTGCAAATTTTTTTTTTCTGTGAGGCTATCTCAAATCAAAAGTGTACCAACACCAACCAACAATTTGCAAGCACTCAAGGCAACAATTACGCAAGAAATCACGGCGATTCCGCGGGACATGACCTGCAGATCCATGAAAAATTTCCGAAAAGAGACCTCAAAACTGCATCGAAAATTACGGTCGCCATTTAACTGATGTAATCTTTAAAACTTAATGGATGTCAATGGCATACTGTGTACTTCTCAGGCATAAAAGATGTCTTTCTCTATCTTGCTTAGTATTTTTGTTATTGACGTTCCAAATCAAAACGTTCTTTCTGCCGCACCCTATATTTTATGTTTAGAGGGTTTCTTGCAATTATCTAGAAATCATTAGTTTGCGTGAGTTTAGTTAAATTTGTTTGAATTTTGTTGCCTACCGGCAACAAAAGCAGGAGATAAAACGCTTAATTTTGCACATACAAACGACAGAATTCTATTTCCGTCACGATTACAAATCTCTCGCTTATTATAATAAGGTGAAATAAAAAAAAGATAGGAAGGGAGAAAAAACCGCGCACTTCTCATCCCTTTCACAAACACAGTCTGAATCCCATTTCAGTGCACTGTACCTCGAACAACAAGCATGTTCCGCGCCACTTGGAACGTGAAATATTTCCAGAATATTTAACATCTTGCGCGGCGAAATCTAGTTACCAGACGGGACAAAAGCCTCCCCTGGTAACACAGTCACCCACTTCAAACTTCAAAGCGAAATCGGATAACGAGCGCTGATGGAACTCTGAAAAATGTCCCCTCCCCGAAAGAAATTGATTGTGCTGAGTGAGCGACGACTGCCGGGAGAGAGCCAGTCCAATTACGGGCGCATCCGCCCGGAAAGGAGACGGGACGGAACGGGAGGCTGAAGACAGGAAAAAGGACCAGATTAAAGGGAGCGGGATGGGATGCCTGGGAAAAAGCGGAGTACATTCTGGTGAGAAGGAGAGAAGGCTATCGAGCAACGATAAATAAATCGCGTACTATAATTCGACTTTACCCTTGAAAAAAAATATGTAAGGGTTCAATCATAAAAAAAAGAAAAATTCCCTTCGACCGTGAGATTGTTTCCTCCATAGCATATGCAGACAAAAAAGGACGTTTTGACGCTTTTTAGGTACGTTCTCAGTTACAACTGAAATATTTTAACCAATCAAAGAGCTCAATTCATTAACCACGTGATACGTCAAACCAATCACAAGTCATGTCAACAATCTCGGAGCCAACGGAGCAACGTACCGCAACGCTCCGAATGTAATGTGAACAAGACTTTAGTCCGGTTCCGTTTACTTTTTACATCAAATAACCTGAACAAATCACCGTAATTTCTATTGTTCTTAAAACGACCTGGTAACAGAAGAAGGGAATAGGAGTTTCACGTCACTAGTCAGAGAGTTCTAAATGTCGAATCGCTTGTAAGATTGGGTGACAAAAAAACAGCCGGGTACAGCCCGTTAAATTTAATAGTAAGTTCTCGTATGAAATGTTTATGGTTGGGAGTTGGGTACAAACTCTGGGGAACTTCACCGCGGTGAGTTGGAGGTCGAGTTTCTATTGTTGGAAACTGAGTTTCTGTTGCAAAAATGAAATCAAAACAAAATGATCTCAGGACTTGACTGAAGCGATCCTCAGCCCAAAGAAAGGTTGGTTGGTTGGTTGGTTGAGAGCGGCGGCTACGGTCCTTTTTTGCTACACGAGGGCTAATTAGACCAGGACCTACTGATTAAATCCGATACCGAACGGCTGCAAACATCTACGCCAATAGTGGGACTCGAACCCACAGACTCTGTACCGAAGGCCAGCGCCCGGCCAAAGTCGTAAGAAAGCGATACTATTCTTGTTCCTAAGGTGTTTTGGTAAATGACATCTCGTTCTCATACCACAAAAAGTTCATCGTAGTACACTAATTAATAGAACTAAAACTAAGCATGCCCTTCCAGTGCATAAACATAACAGAATATGGTTCATTACAAAACAATTTTCTAAATGAAAAAGTTCGTTAGGCTGCATAATCGCAAGAGAAGAAGAATGTCTTGAGTACTTATCAGTGACCTTGGGTAATCGCATTAGAACTTTTTATGATCTAAAAAACATTTACAGCGGCTGCACAGAATCCACCCATACTACCTATTGTTTGCAAACATGCCCGTTGTCTGTATGCCATATTGGACAACTTTAATTACTTTTTGTTCGTTACTCATACAAAAAAATGAATGGGACACCAAAAAAAGTCAAAATTTTACTACTTAAATGCTACAAAAAAAAAAATCAGTTTATAGAGTCAATTTTCTTTTTTTAAAAAAAGTAAAAAACTTCAGTCAAACTATAGGGAAAAGGTTCAATGTTTCTGGAAATATGATAGAGATTTGACGGACAACCCTATATCAACAAGTCTTTAACATAAAGATGCGACATTTCCATACACTATTTCAGGTTTCAGTACTGAATCTTGGTGAACAATCTGCTAGGGCATTACGAAAATCACTTGGGTTCTCTGTGCTCCTATAAAGATACTAAATATCAAATGTGGAGCTCCTAATCGAAATTGTTCGGTAATTGAGAATTATAGCCTCTAAGAAAGATGAGAATGGATGTAGAGGTTAAAGCGAAGATCTTCCATGGACAATTAGCTTCAGAAAAGTGACCAACATGTTCCATAAGAGAAAAATGTGGGTAAACATACCCCAGCTGTGACTAGAGCCCATTAGATTTTTTTTCTTTTTTTAATGTTCATTTGCACTAGTCAGCAACATGAAAATGCAGATAACGATGGCCAATTCAGAAAATATCGCAGGATGACATGACGTATAGAACCAATCATTTCTACTAAGTATAAACGTGTTTCAAGAAAAATAAAGGTAAATTTTTAAGTTACTACAGGTCCCCCTTTCCCTGCGGGATTCCAAACGCTTCTTTCACTACCCCTATATGGGTTTTAAGGCCTAACTCACAACGGGGGAAAAAAATCAACAAAGTCTTCTGCTCGTTGCCCCATCTACTTCAGTTCGACCAGATCTCAGATATATCACCTATAAAGAAATGCAATCACGCAGCACATCACAATTTGTTCGCTTAACTTTTGGGTCACTTGTATGAATCCTTTGTCATGATTAAAAAAGGAATAGTTTCGGGGAAAAACACGAAATATCGTGCCTCCAAATCGAATCAACTCGCAGACCTTCGTGCCAGAAAACAGTCCACTTTTTGATTTGTTTCAACCTATCTGAAAAAAAGGGCTTCGTGTCGTAGAGCATCTACTGTTTATTTATCGCGGCTCCAGAGTGGGGGGGGGGGGGGAAGGGTTGTTAGTGCCTACGGAAAAAAAAAACACTCCTCAAAACGCATGCATATATAAAAATCGCGCGCATGAGATCGAACTCGGGAGCTCGTGTAAGCGAGCTCGGAGAAGAGAGGCTCCGTTCGTCATTGTTATTCATGGCGTACAGTGTAATGGAGCTTGAAATGGTAGTTTCGCGTTGTGTAGTAGTGCCTCGATCGCATCCTACGTTTTTATTGGGTAACTTATGTTTTATTCTTTCGATAAAGTGCAGTGAATTTGTATTTATGACGTGGGCTCTTTTGTGGAGCGCCGCGATTTATAGTCCCGGTGGATACTGTTACTCTCTTACTCCATAGAGCAACACAAGATTTCTAAACGCACACATCAGGGGCAGAAACTAAAACACATCCTTAAATTTATGATTGCGCTTTTAAGTTCAATGAAAAACACATTCGATAAACTTGTACACGTATATACAAAAAACAAAGCAAGCTATGCAGGATTTCAACGGAAATTTATATTCTACTTTCAGCACAAGCAAGTATCGCACGCAACAGTTGCAAAAGATTTTTTTTCCATTGCATCTTCTCTGATATACATATGTGCTTGCAAATGTTGTGATCACGACACACCACTGTACAGAAATATAATTTTGAATTAAAATCTTTCAACAAAATAAAAAATAAAAAATGAAAAAAGGGTATTCTCGCTTATGTTTGATAACGATTCGATTACAGAAAAAGAATTCTGTTTTACCTGAATGTGAAAGGCGAGTGTTTTGATTACTCCTAGAAATAAACATACAGAACGAATAGAATATAACTACACCGATTATATTAGTCTTAAATCACTAATACTGGATGTCACCGTCAAGAGATCAGTACTAAGCGCTACTTGATAGAGGTACAACAAAACACTATAAATGATAATAAATATTAGGATTATACAACACCTCTTTGTACGGTAAAATATATTTCGAAAACTGTGACAAGAAAAACATGACGTATGAAGAATACGACAGTCGCATAAAGTTCTATTACCGGCTTCCGCCGTCACTATAGCGGACGCAAGAACGTCACGTGCATTTTGTGCCCATATCAACAATAACACTGTATTTGTCTCCTGAAGCTGAAATGCAGTACATAAATTTTCAAAATTATCATCTAGTTCAAATTATCGTATGAAGTTAGTTTAACGCTATCTTTACCTTGATTTTATTAATTTCACTCATATTTTGGAAAGACCTGTAAAACAACCCAGAGGGGCCCAATTTTTTACCAACAGACAAATTAAACAAACACATGTGCTAACTGTAATTAAAATTATGGGGTTGGTCTCTTTTCGTTTGGATTGGAGCGCTACGGTAAACTTTTTGGCTACATGAGGGCTTATGAGACCGGGACCTACTGCTTAAAGCCGATTCCGAATGGCTACATACGTCCGGGACTCCAACCCACAGGCTCTGGTACTGGATGCCAGAGCCCTAACCATTTGGCCCGGCTAAAATCATAGGAGATAATGTATTTTTTTTTTTAAACTAAGACCTATATGGATATTAACATACACACACAGGCAAATGCGCAATCGAGGCGCTTTCCTAAGAATGAGAATAAAGAGAAATAAAAATTTTAAAAATAAATTTTAAAAAAACAATAAGGGTTTCATTGAACTAATTCCTATTAAGCTTATAAGTGTTAATCTTCTGAAGTACAAACATCCCCATTGAAAGAATGATTGTTTCTCAAAGGTGTGATCTTCAGATTAATGACAGATATTTTTGCTACTGGGACAGATATTTCGGGTTAATCCTATGCCTGCTGTTTGAAATTCCACCTCAGAAGACCTTTTCTGAATTTACATACTTGTCGCATGGTTAGAGTCCAAGGGCCTGTTCACATAGAATCCGTCAGCGTCAGCATTGTTCGTATTGACATTTGAAACCAATCACAGACCTTAACAATTTCGTGGCTAATCGTTTGGAGGTTTGAAATTGGTTAAATATATTTCAATACGAGTAACGCTAACGCTGACGAATTCTATGTGAACAGGCACCAAGACTAAGGCCCTGCATATTTCTTTGTTAATTTTGGCCGTTTCTATAACTGTCTGCAGTCTAATTATAAGACGATTGAAAAATAAAATTGCACTTTAAAAAATTCTCACTTTTATCTCTTTTCTGTTATTTTTAAGAGTTCTCAATAACACGATTATCATACAATTATTCACAATTTTCACAACGGCTTGATTACAAGTCCATTTTCAAATGTGTGCCGTACAACATTGTGGGTGCCGATTTATCTAAGGTTTCCAATACATTTTTTACAGAAAGAACTTAATGTGACTGTAAACGAATAAACTTGATTCCACGAAATTCAAAATAAGAACCTTAAATAAAAATAACTACAAACTATCTCATGTATAGTTATCAACCCGAATGGCCAAGTTTTAAACAAGATAAACTAATATCAAAATGGTCGCTAAGTTTACTGTCAAACTGCAGAAATGAAAAATTCTTCACCAAGTTTATCTGTCATTAAGTCTTTATCGCTACTGTGTCTTATCTTTTATATCGTCAGCACAAAACAACAAAGAAATGCACATCTCTCATCATGGAGGTCAAAAGATTACACTATAGAGACACCGCATTAAAAGAACCACGCTTCAAGACTGTTTTTCAGAGAAACTAAAAGGATCTTTCATTTTTTTTTAAATTACTGCATTCCTAAAAATTTAAGAACGTTAAGACGAATATCAAAACGCAGCAAAATATATAGGAACTGGCCATTTAAATCAAGATACCATATTCTGTAAATAACATAATGACAATACAAAATTTTGTTCGTCTAGCTGAATTCATTCGAATGATGACGTTTACAAACAGACAAGATACAAAAGCCGACCTAGTTTCAAGGCAGGGGCCAATAAATAAATCTGGAGCATTGGGCAAGAACTGCAGTGAAAGTTCCAACAACCCATCCGAAGACGATTTTGATTTTCTCCGTGTACATTTTTGGATTTTTTTTTTATACATTTGAGAGGCATCAAATTCGGTAAAAAATTTTCTATAACATACTAAGGCAAAAGTGTGCCAACATTGTTGTTTCGAAATCGGAACACTAATTCAAAATCATATGCCACATCATTGAATAAGAAATTACGTAATTAAAATCGCTCAATAGCTTGGATTTTCATGTTTTAAAAACACTTATAAAATTCACTTGCAAATTTCAATTGCATACTAAGTGTCTCGGGTAAAATTAATTTTTCAATATTTTGTTGCTTCAATTCGGAAGACGCTCTAGTCCAGGCGCGCGCCAAGAATTTCCTGACCAGTTTAGCTTCCAGATGTCTAGATTTTCAAATGTGCGCACACACAGACTTAAAAAGAAAAGAAAAAAGAAAGTCATTCAAATTTTATGCTGAATACTACCAACATGCAGTAGTAACGGATTTCAAAACAAGCATAAATTGAAACTGGATATTTCCAATTAGCACAGAAGAAGTACTAAAAAGAGAATTAATGTCTCATTTTAAGTCGATTCAAGCCGAGAATTAGTTCCCGCACGTCTATTCTTGACCTTCAAGAATATCTCATATTAATAGAACTGGCGATTCAAAACTGTTAAGCGTGAATGGATTTTTAAGCGTATATTCTCTTCCTTCCAACCCTTTAATTTCTATTTTTTCTTAAAATTTCAATAAAATATGCACCTTACCGAAGAATGAAATATTATTCGGTTTACGATTCGAATTCTAGATTCAGGTTACTTTTACTTTTTTATCCCGAGCCTTTTTCTACAAAACACGAAAACATTAAAAGAACATTACAAAATCGTGCCCCTACTGTCATTATGACACGAAACACATGTCCTTAATCTCATCTCAAAACTAGATTTATGATGTCATATTTCGTTCCATCAAATGTTACATAAACTCCAGAAACATTAAAAAGGATAGTATTTTTCTCTTCCAGAATATAACGTACATTTGATATATTCCAGTACATATATAATGTACCCGCGGCTCCAAAGGGAGCAAGCAGGGGAACTCTCTGTAACGTAATTTCCATGATGACGATTGGTCTCGGGTGAAGAAATTTATTTGGCCACTGTTCTACAAAGGTCTATGAGAGAAATATGTTCAGAACCAAAATAAGGGGCCGTTCAAGTATTGCGTAAGCATTTAAAGGGGGAAGGGGCTTACTTTTGCTGACAAGGGGAAAGGGAGCAATGCTTGCGTAAGACAGAAAATATTCACTCAAGGGAGTGTACAGCGATGTCCTCCTGACTACAACGGTTTCCCTAACAACCAGTAATGAAAATTAGTTGTTCTGTTCTAACTGTTAATGATCTGTCAAATATCTATATATTTATACTTAGAAATATACAATAATTTTATTGATTGAAAAAAAAACCGTTTGGCCTATGAAATAGCGACAAGAAATTTTCCAAATCTTACATACGCATTGGTGGTGGTGCTGAGGGGGGGGGGGGGGTCGAACATCTGCTGATTTTTGCTTACAAGGGGAGGAAGGGGGTCAAAAATGACTAAAAATGTGCATACGTAATACTTGAACGGCCCCTAAACTTATGGTAATATTTTTCTCATAATGAAATTCGCTCGGGTATTACAAGCAGACAGACACCGCCTCTCCTCTAAGAATATACGACTTATCTAACAACTGAACGTCTCAAGCGCAACTAAAATATTATTTCAGAAAGGCAGATACTTTTAATTTACACATATTCTGTAATTTTTTTCCCACCAAATATGTTTTTACAACAAGGTCATTATGGATATAAAATATACTTGAAATATTTGAAAGCTAATATTTGAAAATTTTTAAATTCCAGTTTTAAATCATGCTTAGTTTATGATTTATCTGCCAAATCAAAAGCTCTAATTGCACGATGTTTTCACTTTTCAATATACGAAAGGTTTCTAAAGAGATTGTGTTTGGCATTCACAAAAAATTTTATTTATTAAATTTTAAAGGGAAAAAATGTCGTTTTTTTTTTTTTTTCGAGTAATATTTTTTTTCAGAGAAATATTATATGAACTTTTTACTCTAATTTTCAAAAATCCACAGCAAAGTTTAATGAAAATCGAACAAAGGAAAACTGAACAAAAATTCAAACGCATACCTTGCGCGGAATTTTAGATTTAACCTTTTAAAGAAGAAAAATCGAGGAAGACAATAAAGCATAAAAATGCATCAAAAAAAATGTTATCGTAGAAATACGCAGTTTGCGCTGTTTTATCTTAAAATCTCAATATAATGAATAAAGATATTAAAAAATGAGCTTTATAGGAGCTTCGTGTCCCGAACTCCCTTAAGCAAACGCTTATCAGTCCTCTTTTACAACTAAATCTTCCCTCCGGGAATTATTCTATTAAATATGGGAGACAGGAAAATAAGAAAGAAAGGTAAGACCATATTTTAGTAGAATTTTAACACATAATAATAAGTCCACACTCGTAAAAAAAATTGAATCAAATCTTTTACAGAAACACAAGGTTTTTTTATTTATTTTAAAGAGTGAAAATAGAATAGTTAAATCCAGACGAGTCCGTCTGTTATCTAAGAGCTCAAGAGCCCAGACGGATTTAAACTTTTGAGCAGACTGAACTAAAGACGCGCGAAAGTTGTATATTAGTATCTTCATTGAATAAAAAGATTGCTCTTCATTTCAGAGACAAGCAGTTTGTCGTTACTAGACAAAAAGAGAAAATTTAAATAATGAGAAACGGGAAAATAGTTTCTTTTTCATAAACCGGCGTATTTTCCTTATTAAAATCTGTCTCGAAACGTATCATTTTTATATGCACGGCTAGATACCTATAAATTGTGGTGTTTGTCCGTCTAAATCAGGAGTGCCGATCCAAAAACAATATTCCGTCAAGTTCTGACGTGCAAGATAGTTAATGATAATGAGAAAGACAAACTTCCAATGATAGGTTATTATTAATTATAGCATTTCTATGCTTTTAACAGAACAAAATGTACACATAATAACGACATAAGTTCTATAAAATAAACAACAGAAAATTAATCATTTATTGATGGGGTTTTTGTTAATAAATGTTAGTGTTAAATATTTTATGTCCGACTAATATTTACTCTCATAGAGAAAAACACGTTTTTTCTGATGTTTTTCTTTGTTTTTTTTGTTGTTTCTACTTACTTCTGTAAGCCTTGTGCTGTACTTTGTGGTGTACAAGGACTGCCATATTTATAAATATATATTAAAAAAAAATTTAAAAAAAGAGATGAAACCATATGCAGAAATAAATGGGCTGCATGTAGCTCAATTTCGAAGATAAAGATTCGCATACTTACAGAAAAAGACTTTCGATACAGCCATAAGTAGTTTTTAGAAACAAATGAAATTTTCATGTTTAGAATTCTAAGTACTCGCCATTTCATCTGCGGCATAAATGTTAATTTGTTATTTATGCCCAATAAACGCTCGATTTCATTTGCTTCTGTATAATTTCTGAAATCGAGATAGTTTTTGTTTTTACACTGAACTGGATTACAAACTAATTAATTGCATTCCAAGGTCATCCAAATTCAACTCGGACAAAAATTGGCGTACGAGTGCCAGAAAAATTCTTTTGCGTGCCACCTCTGGCACGCAAGCCATAGGTTCTCAATTTATGGTCTAGATGTTCGTCAGGTAGTTTAACATTCGCACATACAGACGTTTGTACGTTCTAAAAGTATAGAGGCATGAAACAGAAACATTATATATATATATATATATATATATATATATATATATATATATATATATATATATATATATATATAAAACAGTTCCGTAACTGACTGACAGACAGATAACGCACAGACCAAACCGCTGGACTTAAAGGGCTGAAATTTTGCATGGCGATTCTTCTTATAGTGTAGGGGTGCACCAAGACAGATTTTTGAAGAATTCTTCTTAGATTTTTTTAATTAAATTTTTAAGCTGTTTTTGTAACTTTTTTTAAGTTTGCATAAAACATTTTTTTTAAAGTTTGCATAAAAACCTGAGGGTTATAAAATTTATATCACGAGAAAGAACATAAAAATTCCTTTAAAATGAAATCTCTTTCGAATCATAACCTCCATTTTCTGATTTTTGGTGAATTATTAAAAATTAAATTTTAGAATTTAATTTATTAAATGCTGATCACGTGGTTTCTTTTCTTTTAGTGATACTTTAAACTTATTTTGGTTCACGTGCATAACAACGAAATAGACAAAAAAAAAAATTTTTCTTGCTAATGCGGCAGACGATTGGACATTATCCAAAAAATATTAAAATACAGAAAAAGTAATGTTCCTCAAACTGTACTATATTAACTGTACTATATTCTATAGTATGTTCTATTAGATTTAATTTGAATATTTTCTTCTACACTATTTTGTCTATAAAAATATCCGTTACGATTTTTTTATAAATAAATAAATATATATACATACACCAGTATAGTCAATAAGTTCGGAGACTACCCTCCCCCTTCATGCCCGGTTTGTGCGGGAACCGAAATAACGATGTGGTTTGCAAGTCTGGTCATCTGCGTACGCGTGAGACGTTACATGACGCTTTGCACAACTGCTAAGGCGCGCAGCTCACCATTTGGCTGCAGACTGTCAGCCTATGATGTCGATGTAGCAAAATGTCCTTTTTGGAGCAACGTTCCAACATTAAATTCTGCTGCAAATTAGGAAAAACCACTGCAGAAACGTTACGGTTACTGCAAAAAGCGTATCGAGACGAAACTATGTGCAGATCGAAAGTTTTCAAATGGTACAGCTTGTTTAAAAATGGGAGAGACGCTGTTGCAGATGATCCGCGAAGTGGATGGCCAGTGACCCCCACAAACGGAGGCGAACATCCAACGGGTAGGAGCAGTGGTTGTTTGGTTGGTTGAAGTTTATTGGCGCAAGGTCCAGAAAGGACAAGCTGCGCCAAACACAAGGTAACATCGTCAACAAATGGTATGTACAGGTTCTTCGTCGTCTCCGGGAGGCAATCCGTGGTAAACGTCAACACGTTTTGAAATCCAACATGTGGATGTTGTTGCATGACAATGTACCGGCGCACCGATCCCTGATGGTGCAACAAGCCCTTGCTAAACACGACACCACAGTTCTGCCATATCCCCCGTATTCCCCAGACCTCGCTCCTTGCGATTTCTACCTGTTCCCGAGACTGAAAGATCGCATCAAGGGCAAGCGGTTTGCAAATGCCAAAGAAGTGATGGCAACAGCGACAACCGCTTTACGACAGCTCTCACGCAACGGTTTCCAGGACTGTTTCCTGAAGCTATATCAACGCTGGCAGAAGTGTATAGTTGCGGAAGGACATTATTTTGAAGGTAATTGTGTTCAGAAGACTTTGTAAGTGTATTCGTTGTTGTAGTAAATAAAGTCCCCGAATTTATTGACTGTACAAGTATATATATATATATATATATATATATATATATATATATATATATATATATATATATATATATATATATATCATTAATTGCATAAATTGACCGTTGTATTTAATTTGAATGTACTTCGTAGCGAAGCAGGGGTATTCAGCTAGTATGTGTGTGTGTGTATGTATGTATATACACACACACAGTGATTTCCGCTTATAAGAATCACGTTTGTTATCACTGTTTTTGAATCTTATAAGCGGTTGATTCTTATAGCCGAAATTTAGGTTTTTGGACAGGCACACACACACCTATATATACATATATTAGATAATTTACCATAAAATACTCTTTAATTTAAGTTCATTATCTTTTATTAAAATTATTTTTTATAATTTTAAAAATACAACTTAATTTCTAGACCTATAAGTAGATACACATGATTATAGTAAGAGAAGAAAATAATCCAATATTTGTTACAACATACCTGCTTAACAGTTTTAACATTTCAACTACAGTAAGGGAGCAAGAAAAAGTTTTCTATGGTAGTTTGACGTAATGAAGTTTTCAGGAGGCTGTTTATACCTATTTCAATGCCAATAGTCTCAGACGAAGATTCACCTTCTAGCTTACGTTTCACGGTTTGATAACGTGCTGAATCTACTAATGTCACGTTTGCCTAAGTGATAGTGGACACTTCGCCGAAGATTTATGTGTTTTAGGGTCCAGGATGGCCGCAACCAGGATGTGGGAGGTAGAAAAAAAAAGAGTCCCTGTCTTTGTTTGTCAGTGGAGAAAAGTGGAATCAGACCCGGACGCATATTTTGAAAGACTGGCGATTTCGGCACTCAATTGCCGGTTTGACGAAAGCATCAGTTTCGCCATCTGTTGACATATATAGGAATCTTTTTATTATAAGTTTTTTTTTTTAACTTCTACGCAATTTAGTATGCTTTAAAATCTGAATTACATATATAACACAGGATTTAAAGAGATTTTAACAAAATAAATAAATGAATAAATTGAAATAAGTATATTATTGAATTTTAAATTTACTTTCTTCAAATATCCACAATAATTTTTACTTATTTATTAATTAATAATTTGAAAATGCTAAATTTGTTACTTCATATTTTGCAAAGCCAACGAAAAAAGGAAAGATGATTCAATTATAAACCTATGTTATTAGTTTATTTTTCCAGTAGATAGCGTCACTAAAATTAAAGAAAATCAGATTAAAAAATCATACAAATTACTCAAGTGCAAAAAATTTTTGCAGTCTATTTCAATAAATAAGAATAAATTCAAATTTAACAAGAAGCTCGCGATACCACAGTGCTACCGTTGACACAGTAACAAGAGGGAAATTACTATTCAAGAGCAAGAGACGCTCTAGGTCTAAAACTAAAATTGATTAATTAAATTTAATTAATGAATTAATATTTGAAAAAAAACTGTATTAACATCAAGTGTCATCCACTACAAGTTTCAAAAAATGTATTTGAACTTGAGTGGATGAATAAAAAGTACTTTTATTAACGATTGAAAATTTGAACAAGATATACACTCAAGAGCCAAAACATTATGACCACCCCTACATTTTGCAATGAATTCGCCTGGATGACGTTGAAGGCACGTGATCAGGTGGAAGTGGTATTTAACTGCTGCTGGAGAGTCTGAAGAATCATTCTTTCACTTACTTCTGTGTGTGATGGGAAAGGCTGCGGATCTAAGCAACTTTGATAGAGGGCAGATTGTAATGGATCGAAGGCTCGGAACAAGTATTTCCGAAACTGCACGACTCGTGGGTTGTTCGCGACCTACAGTTGTTAGTACTTATGCAAAGTGGATGAATGACGGTGAAACCAGCAGTAGACGACATGGTGTTGGACGTCCACACGCTATCAAAGAAAAAGGTCGTCGGAGACTGTCTCGCATGGTGAAGCAAAACCGGAGCCAGACACTGGCTCAGCTGACAGCCCATTACAATGAAGGGCCAAGTAGAATAGTATCGCAGCACACTGTTCAGCGGACACTGTTGGATATGGGGCTACGCAGCAAACGTCCCACTCGTGTGCCTTTGCTGACCAAGCGTCATCGCCAACTGCGCCTGCGCTGGGCCCGGGAACATCGCGACTGGTCCATGGATCAGTGGGAGAGAGTTGCCTGGTCAGATGAATCACGGTTTGTCATTCATCACGCCGATGGCCGTGTCAGGATACGCCGTCTTCCAGGCGAACTGTTGCTCCCTCAATGTACAGTAGGTCATACACAGGCCGGTGGTGGCGGTATTATGCTTTGGGGGACGTTCTCTTGGGCGTCTCTGGGACCCGTGGTTGTGGTAGAGCAGACCATGGTACAGGGTATCTGAACATCATTGCGGACCAGTTGCACCCTTACATGGCCTCTGTTTTTCCAGCTGGAAATGGAATGTTCCAACAGAACAACGCCCCGTGTCACAAGGCTAAAATTGTGTTGGAGTGGTTCCAGGAACATGATGCTGAATTCCAGTTAATGTCCTGGCCGCCAAACTCACCGGATCTCAATCCGATAGAACACATTTGGGATGTCATGGGACGGCAGCTCAGAGTTCAAAGACCACCAATTCGCAATATCTCGGATTTGCGTGACCGTTGCTTAAACATCTGGTACAATCTGTCTCCGGCCATCTACCAAGGACTTGTGGCATCCATGCCAAGGCGGGTTGAAGCTGTGTTGCGCGCCAAAGGTGGGCCAACTCGTTATTGACAGGTGGTCATAATGTTTTGGCTCTTGAGTGTATATAGAGAGAGTGTGAACTAATAGTAGGAATTGAAAAATCTACAGCAAAGAAAGATCAAGAGATCAAAAACACTAAATACGAAGTTGGTGAGTAGGTGATGATAAATTATGATAAAACACTGTATCCTGGAGAGATCCTATTAGTAGACATTGAAAATTTCACTATAAATGTAATGGTTTCAACAGGAAACTACAGATATGCATGACCCTCAACAAAGGACATTCATACTTACAGCTTGATAGGTATAAAATATGAACTGCCCCAGCCTACACCTTGTAATAGCAGAGAAAGCCAATATAAATTTCTTGATAAATAATTTTACATGTGCCTATTTATGGATAAATTTTTACTATAATTAAATAAACCATTATTAGAATAATGTATTATTCTTGCCTACTAATAATTGCATCAAAACTAGTTTGTTATATGAAAATAGTCAACTTTAATAGTGATTTGTCATTCCTTCATACTCCTCATCATTCCCTCATTTCTTCAATAATTTAGCATAAAAATGTAACCAAATTAAAATAAATTTTTATATTTTAAAAATTTGATTAATTTAAAATTTGATTTTTTTAAAATTATATGTTAAAATAAATTTATATTATTGGAATTTAAAACTTTAATTTTTTTAATTTATGCAACTTAATTTTTTTAATTAAAGCTTATTAAATACATTTATTTTCTAATTAACATTAAAATTTTAAAAATTAAAATTATTGTGGATATTTGAAGAAAGTAAATTTAAAATTCAATAATATACTTATTTCAATTTATTCATTTATTTATTTTGTTAAAATCTCTTTAAATCCTGTGTTATATATGAAATTCAGATTTTAAAACATACTAAATTGCGTAGAAGTTAAAAAAAAAACTTATAATAAAAAGATAGTTAATGTAATATTTATAAACAAATAACAATGATATGACCAATATTATGACCCGATAAAAAGATAATTAAATTGCTTCAGTTTTATCTCCATTACACATAGCTTTTGGTTCGTTCCCCGAAAAGCGCACGAGAGGCTTTACTATACATAATGCAGCACAGATAAAAAAAAATTATAAATCGTCAGTCCGTATAACAAATTCCAAGCCAAAAATACTAATTTAAACTTCGGCACACGAAGCTATTTTTCCCTCTCCCGCACGAAAAAAAAAATTGTGCGGGGAGTCACGCACCTGATTCACTTCGCCAATAGATGTGGAGGCACGTTATTTCGTGCATTTCAATCGGCACTGGAGCCCCACAATGCGATGCATGAGATGTACACCAGGTGACCCATAAGCACAGTGGAAGGAGCCGCTACTCGCCCATGAAGAGCTACGTGACCGTAATGTTCAAGAATTCACACACAGGCACTGGAGTTCACTGTTCATCAGTGAAGTAGAAAAGGGTTCCGTCCGTTGTGAGAGGCACTCTCTTGAAACGACTTGCCACGGCAAGAAATCAAGATTCGTCGTAGAGCGGAGGACGAAATGATCTCTTGAATACACTAACACGAGGCCTAATTTCGAAAGAAAAGAATAGCTGATGTACATATCTCTATCTTATATATAGATAGTGCGTGTGTGTGTGTGGGGGGGGGGATCATTTGAAAGATACACACTACATATAAAGCGATACAATTTGTAGGTCTAGTAACAGACGACGTGTTTAATACAAATGACATCTCTCCGCAGGACTGGTTATTTAAAGAAATGTTGAAAGAGCTCCTGTTCTATAAATATTTCATTACATATTCATACACAGAAAATATATACCCATTATGCGCCATATCTCAGTCGCATCTCCACATTATTAACTGGAATCATTCAAATGTTTCGATACATATATTTCCCGGTGAAATAAAACAACCGTTTGACGTTAAACACAAAACTCTTATGGATCCTTCAATTATGTCTTTGCGATCTGACAAATATACAAACAGACCACTGAAAAAAAAAATTTAAATAATAAATAAGTGATGTAACATAAATATCAAAAAATATTTGTGCTAACAGACATCCTGATGATTGTATGTCATATCTTCTGTATGGGAGACGGACTCTCGGTATACTATCAGACAGTGACGTAGCGAGGGGGGTCAATGATGCCCCAGGCGTCACTCGCTGGGGGGCGCCAAATGGTCCCCAAGACCATGGGGGACGCCAAAAAGGGCACCAGTTATGCTGACCCGGGCACCAGTTATGCTGGCTACGCCACTGCTATCAGATTTAAATAAAGAGAGTCAATATTGGCACCGGCCTATGAAATTGTGAGTCCTCAAAATACAATCAGCATACAATGTACATAAATATATGTGATTACTTGCAGTTATTACGTGATCGAAATGAACTTCACATTTGATATGCTCATCTAATTTTGATGTTAATTTCGGAAAACTCCGCAAATTAATATTCATTTGAAGATTAATTTAAAACACTGCAATATAAAAGCGAAATGACTAACTACGCGAATGCCCCATAGTCATTCTCATACCTACCAGCCTGGGGAAAATAATTACTGTAAAAAAAAATCGCACACAAATCAATATTTAAAAAACATATTTATTACGTGCAAACCGAATATAATTAAAATTATTTGTATATTAAGTTTTCAAAATTTCAAGAGGTAGAAAAAGATTTCGGTGTTTCCTTCTCCCCCCCCCCCCCCCCCAAAAAAAAAAAAAAAAAAAAAACTGTTTTCTCGTGCGTTCACGCATTTCTTTAAAATGAATACTGTTATTTAATACCCGGAAGTGTTATTTAAAAACTCAAGAGGCGTTCAAAAAACGTTTACGTCTTTGCTCCAGTTACAATAATCTACGGCACATAATTTTTTTTTTTTTTTTTTTTTTTTCTAAAGCAAGCTTTCAAACAAGTGTGTTATCGTTCTTCTTGCAAAAATGGGGGACTGTGAAATTCATCTACGCTTGAATCGCTGCTTTTAACATTACGACTGAAAGCGATGACAATACACAGCAGCAGTTAAAAATTAAGCCTTAGTAAAACTGGAGAAGATTGGGAAAATCACATAGATCACATTACATTAGCTGCACAATAATTTCTTTTTTCTTCATTTACGCGGGCCAGAAAACTAGGAAACAAGAAAAATATATAATAAGTAAAGAAGTATACGATTTCATAGGTCTGGATCACCGCGAAAGTACCTTTCGAGAAAACATGTAAAAATATCTTTTAAGCAATTATAATATACTAGCTGAGTGGAAACCCGATGTATTGCTTTTTCGATTTAAAATGAAATAGTTTCATTTCTTAATGATTAAAAACCGTTCAATCACTTTTAAAAATATATTAGAATTATTAAAAAACGAAATTATAATTTAAAATGTTCTTTCTCAAATTTCGGATTTTGGCTTTTGAAATAATTCTTTCAAATTTCCGTTTTCAAATTTTCCTTTTTAGACAAAAAAGAAATTCATTCAATAAGAAAAAATTCTAAAGGTTTTAACTTCTCATTTCCTAAAACTAAAATTATTTCTGGTACTTCAAAATTATTTCTGGATTTCAATTATTAAATGACTCGTTCTCAACTAATAATTTTTTCTTTTGGCAACTGAGCAGAATTTCTTTTGAAGAGTAGAGTTCCTGGGTCTATTGACTAACTCCTGTCGTAAGATGCTTATTATCAATGTATATGTGCTCAATAGAAAAAATTATTAAGTTAAATTAAGTTTAAAGTTACCAGTTACATTGATATAAAAATTAAGTTGAAAACCTTCAAAAAGTAGAAGGGTAAGATAAATTTAAAAATTAGAAATATATTAAGATTAAAATGAAGAATTAAAAAAATTTAAAGAAAATATGTTGAAATTAATTGTAAAGTTACGGAAAAAATAGCCCTCAGCAAACAAGATGGAAAGTTTGCATAATAAAAGAAAAAAAAGGTCCTGTGCAGGGTCAAACAATTCGTAATGAGATGATTGCAGAGTTCCGCGGGGTAAACAAAAAATATCAAGATAGGGAAATTTGGAAGATGCGACACCACCTGGGACCGAACCCACGACGTAGGGTTTACCAGGTCAGCGCGCTGGCACTGCACAACGGCAGCACACAAGCAGGTGAGCAAGATGGGAGGTGTATCGCGGTAAGGCAGATAGTAAATATTAAATTTCATGGGTGGAAAAAGTTCTTAAAAAATAGAAAGATAGTTCTGACGAATTCAAAATTGGTGGTGGAAGAATCCTCATCAGTTGCTCATTAATTAGAAACAAATTTCACGAACTTGCTAGAATTATTAGTGAGTAAAATAATAAGTCGAAAAATTACGAACTCGGCATTCAGTTAAAAGTGAGTTGTGCAAGTACGCTTTTTTAGAATGAAAACACTTTTTTTTTATTAAATGTATTTGGTATATTTTGGATAAATCTAGCAAATATAAATCTAGCAAATGCCGATAAATCGTAAAATTGACATTAATAGGTGCAGAAAACCGAAATATTTGTCCATCAAAATTGTCGATTTCGGGAAATTCGGAAAACTGCTTTGGGGAAAAAGCTTCGTTTTCAATGAAAAACATTTTTAACTTTATAAAAATATGTATACCCATAAAGACGAAGAGTTGTAGAACACATGGAAATAAAAAATTTATCAATTGGTGGGCGGAAAAGTTTAATTTTGCATACATGAAAATGGTGGAAATTTGAGGAACGGAAAGGAGCTGGCCCACCCGGAATGTCAGCTGTTTTTGCTGTCCGCCTCTTTTGAGTTCGGCGGTTTTAATTTAATAATTAAAAAAGTTTCAAGTTTTGAAAGTTGAGGATAGCATCAGTGCACGTGTCTCGTTCGTCTGCGTATATCAGTACCAGTCACGATATCCTGCTATGCTCGGTTCGCGAGATTAGCCCGTCCCCGTGTCTGCTCACTAACATACATTTGTTTACCTTCAGCTGTTATTATATTATATAGATAAAATTAAAAATTGAAAAAAATCATTTTAGAAATTTCTTGAGATTTAGCCTTTTTTAGTCTGCCTTACGGATTTCCATAGAAGTACTGCCAAAGTATACAACTGTCTATGAGCAAACAGTCATTACAAGCAATAGCGGTCTACTGGGCAATGGTTGCAGATGTCATCCGAAGATAGAAAGACGAAGGCCCTTCAGGACCGAAACCCTGACCGCAAAAATGGCTGATCGGGGGAAGAGATGCTTAGGGAGGACTCTGATGAAGAATCCCTTTACCACTGCAGCAGCACTGGCTTCAGAGGTTTCCAAAGCCACACAAACTGATATAACTACCCGTAATATTCGTCGGGAACTACGTGATATCGCATACTCTGACAGATAGGCTGCACACAAGCCCCACATTACTCGGCCTAGTACCAGAAAGGGACTGCGTTCATGGCTAATAAAAAATTGGAAAAGGGTTATGTGGAGTGATAAACCACGCATCGAACTTTTCTAATGCCTGGGTATGATGTTTCCTGGGCGGCGTTTTCTTTCCGACTGCATTACCTATTGTTTCATTTTCAACTACGAATTCTGAGACGTAGATAAACATTTTAAATGTTTGTGTACTTCTTACAAAGTACTAGTACTTCGGAACAGACGTTTGTTTCGTTCACCTTTAACTAGTCCCACGCTATACTTCGAGCTCTGTAGAGGCCTCGTTTGAAGTTTCTCTGTGTGTTTGTACAGCATATTATATATATATATATATATATATATATATATATATATATATATATATATATATATATACTATAATTTTACATGATATTAATTTAGGAGCGTATTTTTTCAGAGAATTTTCAAACCACAGCGTCACTAAGCGTTTATTTTCAATATATATATATATATATATATATATATATATATATATATATGGTAAAATTTTACGGTAATTAAATGTGTTTAATCCCCTAAGGAACGTTCAATCGAATAACTTATTCTCAAAATCTTACCATTATATCGGGGGATGTCGTATCCTCTGTCTGGGCCGCCGAACTACCCTTCAGTTGTTGTTATTTCATATAAAGACAGCAAATCTTTACTAAGGTTATATGAGCAAAGGAGATTACCCATTGTGAAGACTAAGTGATAGTAAATCGCATTCAATTCACACGATACATTGCAAGAGTTAAAATAAAATAAATAAAACGTAACTCACGACTCGACAACAGCAACAACTACATGCGTACATTAAGCTTGACTACTGATCTGCGACCTGCTCACTGATGACCAACGACTTGACTACCAAGCAAGCGACCACTCAGAAGTAATGGTAACAGGTAGAAATATTCATGTTTTGATCGACAGTAATGGCCTTTTCCAAAAATTTAATGCGCACCTTTTTTTTTTATATACATTCACATGGATCTTGAAGTATACCCAAATTATCTTTTAACTGACAATAGCAAAACATCTTAAGCCCACAAACTTTCAGCTACGGAAATACGTAACCAACTGTAACAAAGTAAATTAATAAAGCTTTAAAAAAATAAAAGCATATCGTTTCGTCACCGAATCAGTTTAAACATTTCACTCTTTAATATTTCTAGAACAAACAGCAGAAGGAAAACCACGTCCGATTCGGTTCACTGACTGCACATTCATCGGCCACCTCGTGTGATGTGTACTCTTCTATAGTTAGATTATACGCCTGAATCAGAGTTCAAGTAAACGACATTCAAGTATTTCGGCAAAATTTAAATACAAGCTCCACTGATTGTTTTTTCTTGTGTATCGCGAACTATAGTTATGAGTAATGATCTCAAGAACCATGGGGTATGATCTTATAGGCTATATTGTTGTTGTCTCTCCTCACTCTTTAAAACTACCTTACGAATGACACACAAATTTCAATTATCTGCAAGACAGTCCGGATCAGAGCAGGACCCACTAGGAGAATTATTCGACAGCGCTTTTAGCACGCGTTTTATCATCATTCTCTAAAGCCATTAAATAACATGCTTCTTAACAAACATTCGTGCAATGTTTCCCCTGGGCATTTTCAGCACAGGTGCTTTGCTCCGCTTTTTTTAATCATAGTAAATGTGCCCTGCCCTTTTTTGAGTTGTGCAAAAAATTTATCTTTAAAAACATGCCCTTTTCATAAAAAGGATCTTTTTTAAGTTTTGTAGAAACACTATCACACACACACACACACACACATAAATAAATGCAAGATCAATGGAAAGGAGTAAGGAACTTACTGCTGGAAAAGCCCGATATACTAAAGGCCTGGTGTGTATTAATGGAACCATAAAACTGTTTACATAGATAAGTAGATAAAAAGCGTCAGGAACGCCTAGTTTGTCTCAAGTTTGCACGACGAAAACAAGAAAAATGTTACAAACGAAAACAGATATTTAAAAAACTACTTGAATTGCGAAGCAAAGATACAGGGAGAAGAAAGAAGATAGATTAAAAAGAAAGTATTGACTTAATGATTAGTATGAGTGATTCAGATTATAAAACCTTTAAATGAGAATAACTTTCGCACATCTTTATTTAAATTATCAGAGCATTAAACAGTTTCCTTACTTTCGTAATGTTTGTTCACAGTCATCTATTTTTTATTTTTTATTTCCTTTCTTCAAAAGCTAGATTTGCAATTAACAATCGTGAAATCGTCACTAAATAATAAATGATTTTTTAGTATGAAACCAAATGGTGTGTAACATCAAATGGAGTGGTTTGTTTCATTTTAAAGCAATGGCTACAAGTATTTTTACAGAAGATGCGCACGCGAGCATGTACGCTCTTTAAAATGCATTTAATACTATATATTTTTCTGTAATTCAATACACCAAAAACGGCACAGTATTGCCCTATTTCTCAGGAAAGTAAGAATATTGGTAAGAATCATTAAACCTGAAAGAAGAAAATTCGTACAATAGACCATATTTGTAAAAATATCCTGAATGGGTAGAGGCGTGGTAAAATGAATTCTGTTAAAATCGGGATATGGAACTGGCATTTCCATTTTAATTCCAATCTGTACTTATTATTTAGGCGAAAGACGTTCAAAATTCATTGTTGCCTTTTGTCGGCTGAGAAAGGAACCTTTCGTTTACCGTAAAACTACTTATTTTCAGAAAAACGATAATAACTCAGTAATGACGGTCTGAATCGAGAAAAAGAAGAAAGGTCGAGGATTTTGAAGACAGCAAATTAACTAAAAATGTAATCAACAAAAGTGCTCTTTCGTGAATATATTGAGGTGCTCAAAACAATAAGAAATAATTACTCTTGGTGTATGAATAACACGAATGAGCTGAAATATTTTGGCAATTTTTATTTTAAAAATCCATCGGCATAATACTGAAATTTGTTTGAAGCATTTACAACATAGGAACAGTTATGTTACCAGAAGGCGACGGAAGGTCTCGTGTCAATACAAATTACACTGCGTCGTGTGCTACGTGAAATTTACCGTCAAGATTTATCAATAGAGCCTTTCTGTATATTTCCCATACGCGTGCGGCAGTACCGATAGAATCTTTTGACTAATTTCAATTATGCAAAACTGGAGGGAAAATAATACTGTGAAAAATCTGTCCAAGAATCTACGAACTGAAATGTTCTTGCTACAGCATCCAATAAAGATTACAAAGGTGAAAAACGAAACAAAATGTTTGGAAACTGCCACTGTATTGTTAGCTGTATTTGTTTGAAATCAATGCCACAATCCTTTACCAGATCAACACGAAAGATGAATGCCTGACCTACATCCGTTCATCCCCATTCATCATCTACAAGAATTCGGAAGCACGCTTAGAGAGGAGCATCAAAAACATTTATGCTACATAAAAGGGGATGATAAACATAACTGGAAAATGAGACATGCGATAAGGAAAATGAAACAATCAAAACTGTAGCGTGATAAGATAATGAATGCTCCTCGCAACGAACCTCAATTTGACACGCAATTCCCTCCAGGAGGGCAACTTTCCGTCCGGACCAAATATATCCAAGAAAGTAAAATAATAGTGGAGTTAAAGACAAAAGCCGATAATATTTACACCTAGATGTACTGACGGGCACAAGTCCAGGTTTAATGGCTTATCATGCAATATTTTATGTAACATCGTTTCAACTGCGATATCCGAATTACTCAAGAAAATGGAGTTAATTTTCCTCTTGGTAGAAAATTACTAAATAATAAAATTTCAGATTTTTATTCTAAACTATAGAAACATGTCAATTACAAAATTATAAATTTCGCGATGTTAGTAAAATTCCGAAAAATACAACAGAAGACAATATACTGTATTTTTTTTTCTCCACATATGTAACCTTAATATCGTTTTCCTTAAATCGGCAGTTTCACACAATTCGTTAGGTTCTACGTTCTGCAAACTCGAAATTTTATTTTGACAGATCTTAATTTCAGTTGTTTTTTTTTTCCCCTACTGATCAAATATTCGTATCAGAGAAATCGGAACCTTAAATTTATAGAATTAGTTTGAATAAATGATTTGAAAACAATCAAGGCTTAAATTCCAAAATTGGTAAGAAAGAATTTACGATGACTTTTGATTTGATTTTTTTAAGTTAGAAATATTTCAATACTTTCAAAAATCTTTTATGGCTATATTCATTGAAAGGTGTTACTAAAACTCAAACGCAAATTTTATTTACAAAATAAATTTCCCTTGGACGAAATCCCCGTAATTTTCTTAATAGTAACCGAGTTTCCATTTCAGCAATGTACACCATTTGGACGTACAACTTTCCGAAAAGAAAACGAGTCCCACTCTATTGGGAATTACCTCGAAACCGTAGATTCAAATTCTGAAATAACTTTATGAGCTATTTGCTCACATACTTATAATCGAATCCTGAACAGATGAGAAATTAGCATATATGTGCTCGGAAATAGGCAAAAAAAAAATAATCATAATAATGAATGCAGCCATTCATATATGCTTCAATGTATAGTTAAAGTACATGTAATACAAATTATACACTTTGACAATTTAGTCAAACTGTAAACAATACTTCTAAAAATGGACATATTTTAAGTTTTCATTTCTGTATTACGGAAATCCTCCCTTCTCTCACGAGGCTTCTACCCTATCCATCCATCTTGTAAAATCAAACACATTTATTTTTCTTTCTTCTTAAGCAAACTCATAACCAATGCAAAACATTAATTAGGAGAAAATTAATTAGAAGCATGCATAAAACAGTCATTCCATTATCGTATAACAAATCTAATATTGGAGTAAAACTTTCGTTCATTGCTGTAAAAAGGAGAGAGCAAGTAGGCGCGTTCTCGTCCAACAAATAAGAAACTACGCGATATTGTGCTGGTATGTAACGGTATGTATGCCTTCCTGGCTTATTGCCAATGAGGCATCACACAACACAATGATTTAGGATCGACAACCGCGAATATTTCTCAAGTTTTTGTGTTTTCAATAACAAGCAGACGCCGCGTAACAATGGAGTTATTTCAGTTTTTAAAGATTTCTTCTTTTCAGCGCCGAAATTATAAAACTACCGACCACATGAAAAAATAAAAAATATATATTTATCGAGCGGTAGGTGTGTATTAACCAAGTATGTTATTCGCTGCAAAAATAAAAGTGGGTTATTACAAATATATTTAATCTAAAACCTCTACAAATAAAAAAAAAATAAGTTTTTCAGCGGGTGTATGTTGTTTTTCAATGTCAAGGTAAAAAATTCAACCGAAAAAAAAAGCTTTGACCTTTTAAAATAGTCATATTTCTGTATCTAGTAATAGAAAAAAATCTTAAGTATTTTCACAAAAATTAGAGTAAGGAAAACAAATTATTACGACTATCGCTGCTTACGATGGAAAATCGTTAAAAATATTAAAACTAATTCCAATGAGGGAAAACGTCATGTTCAGGAATGAGTGTATATCGATGTTTTGTAATACTAAGAAATTATGTACAATAGTTTCTTCTTTCAAAAAACAAAAGTTATTTAGCTTTCCTCCATAAATAAGAGAGAATGCGGCACCAACAAAAAGAAAAACTTTTGATTGATAATACCCAGGTATTACGAGCTTAGTAACAAATTCCCTTAAGTTTTGCTGGGAAAATTGTACTTACCCAACAGAGCTTGAAACAGACGACTTTTAAATATCCTAATGACACGCTCAATGGCATTTCTGAGTTGCTTGTCTTGAGGCTTGTTTAGCTTACAATGATATTCTTCTAAAAGTTCTAATGCCCTGTGGGCTTCTGGAATGAAAAAAGAACGAAAGATAACTTTAGTTTTTCATAAACTGATACTAATTAATACGTGTAACATAGAGAATGCATTTAGGAAGTTGGAAAACAAATTAATACAGTGCAAGGCCATATTATCAGATGCGCAAATTGCACATTTTTGCCAGGTACCCAATATTTGAGTACTCCCCAAAACACCACAAATATTTATAAAAATAAAGTAGATGTAACAGGTATTTTACGGGGTAATCCTAAATAAGATGCGTGATCCAAAGACCCCTTCCTTTCATGGTTAATCATTAATACATCTAAACAATGTTTACTATGCATATAGTTCTGAAGTCAAAGTTACAAATGTATTAAAACTTGCAAACACCGCTATTTGGCTGATAAATGTCTACAAAACTTACTTTAACTGATTCAAACAACTTACATAAAAATGGAAATTTTTCGGTAGAACCTAAAAAGTGTTCTTTTATTCCAGAGAATATAAGATCCTTAACATATTTTACACTGGGAATATTAATATAGCACTGCATCGTCAATGCAATCTGTGTACCATGAATACATTTAACATTTCCTGTAAAAGACTTTCCAAGGGGAGTTGTGTGGTCTTAACAAGGCACGCAAGGTTGAAGCTTTTCGCCTTTTTAAGGGGGTCCCGGGAGAAAAAAAATTAATTTTTTATTCACACATTTTGTAACGACTTTTTTCTTTAAATGAGTCTTATTATAAAGGCCATTACGCATATAAAAATATTAGGACAATTTGAAATTTTTTTTTTTTATTTAAAATATAAAGCATATTTAATCGTTGCTTATGTGCTGGACCAACGGCTCTTTGCGTAACCTTTTGCAATTCTATACAGAGGAAAGGTTTCTTAATAATTTGTTTTCAGAATTTAGAAAAATTTTAAATATAATTTTTAAATCTCTTCAAAGAATATTTTATTATTGTTATTATTATTAAAAGTAATGTTGAGAGAAATTTTTCTTCAGAATTTTTACTCCGAATAAAAAATTCTGAAGACAAGAAAAGAGCTTAATGAAAATAAAAGGAATATAGTTTAAAATTTCACAGAAGCACCTTTCAAGTAAATTTTGATACATTCTTTTTAAAGATGGCAAATTAGAAAACTTTTCAAGTCATATTTCATAAATACGGTGAAAAAAGGCCACTTATCATCTTGAAACACTTATTTTTCAACAAAACTGCTACATTGAATTATAATAATTTTGCAATGCTGAAGTCAGTCATTATAAAAAAAAAAATACTTATACACATAATTCAGTTTTTTTGGTACATGTATGATGGACGATTATGCGTCTATCCCTGGAGATTCGCATAATCAGGTTCAACATTTGGTATGTTCACTATCAAGCACTCCTCTACAATCAATATAAAAAGATTCCGATGTTCGTAACGTTCATTTCGTTGTAAACTGAAAAAAAAATGTACGCTACGGAAAAATCTAAACTATCAAGTTAGGCGTTATATACTGTCAAATTTTCGTTTTTCGCAAATGTTTTCGTAAATAAATGTGTTACAGATCAATTTTTGTTTTTCATTTAAATAAAATCTGGCAAAGTTAAAAATTCGTTTTAAACTTTCTTAAGTACGTTAAAAGTTTAGATTGCATTGTTCGCCCAGTTTCTCTTTAGGGGCTTTGTGCAAAACGTTTAACTCTGCAGACCTGGATAACAACCGAGTTCCTCGCAGAAAGCTAGACCTTTGTATTACGGTGTGATAGAATTTATCTCCGCTGAAATGTCCCCGATGCAGGTAGCATTAACTAGCTACGTTTCGCACAGTTGCTCTCCTCTACACAATATACAACACTAACGGTAATTAATACATACCAATTTCTAACATCGTTAAAACCAGGCATTTTGTACGGCTTGGTAATTCTGTTATTCAAGGGTAATTTTATTTTTTCTTTCCCCTAACAGCTGGTTTCTAAAACCACTAAATTGGAAAAAAAAAAAAAAAAAAAAAGTCACCAGAGGTGCCAAGTTTCTGCTTTTAAAAAAAATTGTACCCGCAACAACCGTTTCCTGCTGATTGAATAGGGGGCTAAAATTATCCCGAACCCAGAACCCCCTTACATTTCACATTAAGTGAATGCTTGTGAAGTAGCAAGTTAATGATGGTGACAACACAATTCGACTGAAAGGATAATGAGAACCGAGGATCTAAAACTTTGGGTCATGACATTTAACATCTTAAAAAATATATTTTATAGGTAATAGACGAATGTAATACATGCATTATTTGCAAAATGTAGTATATACAGTAACCACCGCTTATAGTGATCACTGGTTATAAGAATCAACCGCTTATAAGAATAAATTTCGCGAAAAAAAAAACAAATGTATTTTTTCCGTGTTAAAATTTTTGCTTTAAAGAATCAATCCACCGATTTTAAGAATCAGTTTACACTCTTCGCTTTCCTTTCATTTTCAAAAAAAGCCACTTAAACCCTCAAAAGGCACGAAGTTCTTTCTTTTTTTTTTTTAAGAAAGATTCATAAGATGACATGGAATATAGTCGCAAAATTCATCCCTTTCTTTGTTAGACATAACATAATAGTTTCCCCTTAAACGCTTTAGCACAACACTGCCCTATTAGCTTGACCCAGGGGCATCTTTACCCGCCCGGGTCCGATTTCACTTTTCTCCACTGACAAACAAAAATAGGGACTCTTTTTTTCCCACCTCTCACATCCTGGACCCTAAAACACTTAAATCTTCAGCGAAGTGTCCACTATCACTTAGGCAAACGTGACATTAGTAGATTCAGCACGTTATCCAACCGTGAAACGTAAGCTAGAAGGTGAATCTTCGTCTGAGACTATTGGTATTGAAAGAGGTATAAACAGCCTCCCGAAAACTCCATTACGTCAAACTACCATAGAAAACTTTTTCTTGCTCCCTTCCTGTAGTTTAAATGTTAAAACTGTTAAGCAGGTATGTTGTAAGTTGTAACAAATATTGGATTTTTTTCTTCTCTTGCTATAATCATGTGTACCTACTTATAGGTCTAGAAACTAAGTTTTATTTTTTAAATTATAAAAAATAATTTTAATAAAAGATAACGTAAATTAAAGAGTATTTTATGGTAAATTCACTAATATATGTATATATAGGTGTGTGTGTGTGCCTGTCCAAAAAGCTAAATTTCGGCTATAAGAATCAAAAAGAGTAATAACAAACGTGATTCTTATAAGCGGAAATCACTGTATTATTCTAATATATACATTTCGATAAAATCTGCATTGAAAAATTAAAATATCTTTTCTGATTTTGATACTTTATGCCCAAAATTTTCTATTACGATAATAAAAGTGGAAAACGTAAAATGTGAAGATTATTAGCTCAAATTTTAATTTTGTTTTACACCTACGAAATATCGGATAACCCATAGATTTTCCGTATCTGGAAAGTAATTTTTATATGTACACATTATTTAAAATATGAAATGAAGGCATTGAAAATTGAACCCATTAACTGAACGTTTAAATTGCTATCAATTTCTATTGGATCTAATACTGTCATCAAGAGAAGTTATAAAGCTTTTATTTATTTATTTATTTATATATATATTAGAAAATATAAATCTGTCAGAGAAGGAAATTTAATACAAACTTATCTGCAGAAATGCACAAACGCAGCTGTATTTAATGAAAAAAGTTGAAACTGATATGCAAAACATAAAGGTTTGGTTTGGAGAACGACGATCAACTTTCTGCTACACGAGGACTAATTAGACCGGGACCTACAGTTTAAAGCCGTTTCCGAACGGCTACAAACATCTATGCCAACAGTCGGATTCGAACCCACAGGATCTGAACCGAACGCCAGCGCCCTAGCCATTCGGCCATCACCTGGCCGCAAAACACAAAGGAGATCATATGAATTTAACAATATCTATCTACAACAATGCCCTTATTATCACTGTACGTAAGATTGTTTCTGTACATGACATGGCATTTAAAGATAAGCATATTCTAGCACTTGTTTAATCTAGGCATGGGGAGAAAACTACCACACAGGTCAACAGAACAGAGCCTTATAAACGAGAGCTGTAGACTAAGTATTTATGACTTATATCAGGGCAAAAAGCTAAAGATTAATTTTTTAAAAACGACAAATTTTGTCTCTGTTTCAAATACTATCTCTAATTCATATCTTAACCAGTGAACTGCAGACACATTTGTATAAAGATGACTGATTTTCACCATCTGGACTGAACAGAAAATCTGACAGCTGATGTCCCCGCTGCTCATCATTTGCAATGACAATTCGCTAGATGTACTAAAAAATTAAATTAATCTAGTTAATTTGCATCTCAATCCTACTTTATAAAAAATACCCTAATCAATGATGTTTTCACACATTATTTGAAACAAATATTAAAATATGAGAACTAATAAATTGGTAATTCATATACAAGAAAGCAGCATGTAATACCCTATGAAATAACTTTTGGCTTGAGAATCAACATGAATAATTTTAAGATAAGAATCTTTTCTTGAATATGCTTTTGCATAAATTTGAGTATGCTTTTGTACATTAAATAAGCAAAGTGCAGTCAGATTGGGTAAACAAAAATTTTCCTATACTATTCTAATAATGAATGATTTAATATTTAAGTTTTATGAACCTTTAATTTTTTTTATAAGTGAAATAGTTATTAACAATATTTTCTAAAGACATCATGTTTTAAAAATTGAATATTAAAACTTAAGTTTGTACTTAAATAAATACATTCTAAGCTTTAAACTATGGTTAACTCACTTGTGGTAACAGATTAACCTGAAAGCTAATATATATTTCAGACAGTGTTTAAAGAAGATTTCAGAAATATCGGAATAATTCATAAAGCCCTACAAAAATATTAAGAATAGTTTTCATGTATCAATATCATTCCTAAATCCATCATCAGTATGAATAAAATATACATGCCCAGATGATACATTCATTCAATTTGATAGGTTTTCTACATAACTGTTTGATAAAAAATAATAATAATAATAAAAATCTCTCCAAACTATTAACCAACTTTTGCAACATTTTTCTGGTAATAGCAGTAGAGTCAAGAAAATCTTGGTCGATTTCCTCTGAGCAAAAAATATATATTACAGAATTCATGTTGAATACAGTCACCATAAAAATCTCTGAGTATTTAAGTCATTCTGAAGGATTAGATACATAAAGGAGATCTAAAATGAGGAGCTATCTTTATCAGAAGAATACCTAATGTACAAGTAGCTAGATCAGTCATCCCTATTTTGCATTAAGATTTAAAAAACATTTTCTCCAATTCATTGAAAATGAAGAATGATCAGGTATAATAAATGGGCAGCTGGTTGATTGGTTTGGGAGCATTACGGTGAGCGTTTGCTTCATTAGGATTTGGCAGAACAGGATCCACAGAAAAAAGCCACCTCTGGATGTCTGCAAACACCTATTCCAACCATGGGACTCAAACCCACACATTTCAGTACCAAAGGCTAAATAATGCCCTAGCTATTCAGCCAACATAGAGCTGCAAATTAGGTGACAAAAAATGCTTACTTTTCCTTAAAAATTAACTGATACCATACAAAAAGAGCAGCACTGCTTCCTTTTCTCAAAAAAAAAAAAAAAAAGACAAAAAACAAAAACTTCTTGAATCAGTTGAAAGTAGTAATTCATATACTCCTATGTTAATTATGAACTCAAATTTTTTACAAACCATTCAGATACAATATTTATTGGGCATAAAACATTTTAAAGTGTATTTTTAATCATTTTTTAAATAAGGCGATTTTTATCACTTATTTCATCGATAGCAGATTGATATAATTAGTTCATTTTAAATTGCCTTATATAAAATATTCTCAAATTAAATATATTTATAAAAGTCATTCCATGAACTTAAAAAGTTATTGAAATGATAGCAAAAATTAAATAAGATTTTATGAAATGAAGAGGGATGTAAAATTGGTTTATTTTATAATTAGCTTAAATACAATATTTTTTTTTCAATAGGGCAGACACTCATCCTAAGAACATTCAGCCAGTTACAAACCAAGTTTTATGGGCACTTTATTATGGGAACATCCAACAGTTGAACAAACATTGCTCTTTATCAGAGGGCAGCACAGAAACATCCAAGCCTAAGCAGGGATTTGAACCCAGGCCCACACAATGTTCGCCTTTGATGTTAACTGTTATAAAATATGGGCAGTTTTATATACAATATACTAGCAGATGTCATAATTTTTCCAGACATGGACAAATTATTGACAAAAATATTATACCATGGATAAAAATACACAAACACATACAAGTTCTATATATACTGAATCAGTAGATCTACTTGGATTTTAGAAATGGTGCACAAGCTGCAATATTTATTTATACATCACAATTTTCTATATATATATATATATATGCTTTAATATCACGGTATTCTTTCTGTGAATGATCCATAAAATAATTATCTATCATAGATTCACTGAGAAAAGAAATAGAACAATCTTTTGGCATCTACAAAAAATCGAAATTCCTAATGAGGCAGAAACATGCTATCACAAAGATATGACATGATTAATTATACAGTATGAAAAAATAAATAGCATATAGTCTAGACGCTTTATTCCTCCATTTCTGAATAAAGCCCACTTCGGCACATGAGATTTATTGTAGAGTTCCTAATGCAACTTTCTTGAGGAACATAACAAATTTTAGTCTTCCGTATTTTTCAAGGAACCCATATGACAATTGGGTAATTCCATAAAATATCATAAAACCCAGTTAGAGTTGTTGTACATCCATGAGAAAAATTCAAATAAAAATACAAGTATTCTTCTATAATTTTTCTTATATTAATGCAGTGTCAAGCAGCCGCTAAAATTCAAAGCATTGATTTACATGAATATAAAACTTTCGGAAAATAAAAAAATATTTTTTTCAACACAAAAATCTAGATTCTGTCCCATTTATCTTAATACTTAAATAACAAAAATATTTATATAACATGTTGGAAAATAAATTTATTAAAAATTTCCCATTTTATGTTAGTTATACTATAAAAATCTCTTGAAAAGAACATTATATCACAGATAAAAACATGAAAAGACATTCAGGTGTTTTAAGAAAAAATTTTCTGAGAACAGAGATACATACCTAACCAGTATTTTTTTTAAACTAAAAAAATGTTTGTTTTTTCATTATTTCACTGTTCATTAGATATAAATGGTAAAAACTCGCCATTTTTATGAATTTATTGGTTTTGTACAGCAAAAACTTCCCCTCTCATGGCTATAACTATAACAAGTGCTCTACTTCTTAAACAACTGTTACAAAATCAAAAAACTACACCTAGGTAGAAATTTTGGTAGTAAAAATCAGGAGAGCAGTTTACATTCTAGTGCAAGCTCATTTTTCTGAAATCAATTAACACATTTATATGATTATAGCAATATGATATATTTTTCATGAAGATAAAATTTCACATGGTACTCTTAATGGAAGAAGGAAAGCTCAACTTCTAGAGAATAGCATATTACAAACATTTAACACGAGCAGGATATCTTGAAACTCATCACATGCATTCCATATTAAATTTTAGCATCAATGAATCAAGCCTTAGAACCTGCAATTTCTGGCATATATATAATCAGACATGGATCGATAACACAAAAAAATTCTCATAAAACCAAAAATTATGTTGAATTCATTGTAATTATTACTAAACATGTTTTGTACACAAAAGGTATGTTTAAATTACACTATCACAATATGAATAAGAAAGCTTAATATTAGATAAGGGTATAATGCAAAGAATACATATATATTATTTCCTCTTATTAACTATACAAACATAAACATAGAAACCAGAGTTATAATAAAAACTTGCTTTTTTTTAAGATCTTACTCACTACAACTGCTGGTAACCTTTGAAAATTTAGACAGCTCCATAAGTTTATAGCATTATTTGACACATCTTAATTTTATTTAAATCTAGTTGCAATATTAGTTCTGAAATTGTTCTTTGATTAGTTCTTCCCAAGATTCTGAATTAAAAAAGAAATAAAAATCCTTTCTAAATTTGTATTTATGTTTTGCTGTCTCGATTGTTTACTACAGATGTTATTTGCTGTTCTATGCCCCCTAGAAGCATAGATCTTCATAAAAGCAATCAATCCTCTCAAAATTTTGGATAAAGAAAAAAAAATTTAAAGGAGAAGAAGAAAAAAACTTAAAAGATTAAATTTTAACATAATGAAATATGAAAAAAATAATACCTCTTTAGCAAGAAAAAAAATTTACTATTTTGGTTTCAAACACAGGGTTTTTGTATAATTTTAATATTATTAGAATCAACAAAAAATATTTAAGAACTAAAAAATAAATTAGAACTATATTAATTTTCCTACATGGTAGGACCAAGAATTTTACTAATCTGGAACATAGATAATGCATAATGTACATAATCACGTTAACAGACACTATATGCTGGTAAGTAGTCACAGAGTCCATTAAAAGGGTTTTTCTTTTCTGAGTGTGAATGTGTTACAAACTCTTAGAGCATATAGGGCCATTTTGTGATTGTCATTTTCTCCTGCATACACTCATCCATTAATTAGCATGGATAACCAAGATATCAGTTCATTGTTTGGTTAGAATACAGCCAAATAAGGTACATAAAAATTTAATAATGATAATTTCTCAAATATTTTTAAATACTTGTTTGAACTAAATATTTCAATTTTGAACTACGAACATGTATTTTTAGCACTATGGTACTATTCTAATCACATTGACAGATTTGTGTTTCTGTCTTGCTCAAGTTTGCACAATTTTTAATAAAACAAGCAATATAGAAATGCCTTGGCAATGTTTAACAGATGAAGAAAAAATATTGGATTTAATCAATAACACTTTGGTACATGTTCATAAAATCTTGAGCCAAGTTTTTTATTTATTTTCATTAAACTGTTAACTGGATTTATTTTCATTTCAAATGCTCTTACAGTAAAATAGCTTTTTTAATTAGTTTGCTACAAAAAACAACATTTGAATTAATATTTGATATAATAATCAAACATATATGAGCACCAAGAGGAAGATTATTGCTTGTCAAATGTAAATATCCTTTACTTTCTTTTAAAACAAGTTTAGCTACAATAAAAAATATATATACCTCTTACTATACAGAAATTTCCCAGTTTAACAAATAAAAAAAAAATGTTGAACAACAGCAAAGTAGTGTACTTAACTTCACTTTCCACACATAAGCGAAACTCAATTATTATTTAAAGAAATACATATTCAAAAGAATATCATAATTAAAAATGAATCTAGTACAGGGGCATTAAAGTACAGATTTATAATTAAAAAGATCAGTCATTAAAGGTATAACTGATAAAGCATAGCATAGAAGAAAAAATTAGAGAAAATTAAAATAACAGTCTATCAATAAACTAAGTCATACATTCATAATGTCAGATGAGACCTCTAATGAAAGTATTAATAGGTATTACATTATTTAGAATTATATGCACATTTTAAGAAGCTTTTACCAACAGAATAATGCAATTTATATCAAAAAGTTGATTTTATTATATAAATTTTGTATTAAATTTACAAAACACATCAAATGTATAGTAGTATATTTCATGTATCATAAAGAATATACTTTTATGAAGTCCCTACATGAAAAAATAAATTCATCAACCTTTAAAGAAGAGAAGCATGTATACTAATAAATTAAACTTATGGCAGAAACTGACTACATGCATAAGAACTTAACTGTATTAAATATTAAATTATATAAACACTGTTAATAAAAATAAAAATGCAACTAAATGAACTGATGTAAAAAAAAAAAATTAAATCTCTGAGTGAGAAATACATTGACAACTCATCGAACTTAGTTTAAATTTTAGGCATACATTATAAGCATTATATGGTTACTGAATATGTGAAGAATTTTGATAGTAAATGATTAATTTTTTTTATGCATCATTTTATCAATCTTTACAGAACTTAATTACAGAATAGCAATTTAATTTAGAGAAAGAAAACATTTTACTTTTGTAGATACTATCAAAATTGTAAAATACTATAAAACTGTAAAGAGTTTATTTACATTTTCTTCTTTTTATGGTGAATGTATCAAGTGTTTTTATTCACAAACTGGGAAATTAATTTTTACTATCAGACAGCTGTGGGGAAAAAGAAAGAATAGTTTTCAAGCAAATATGAGCAGTGATCTGTAAGACAAGTCTAGATCTATCCAAAAAGAAAATACACTCATTTCAGTGAAAAATTAAAAATGCATACAACAATTCTAGTAAGAAATATAAAATTTCAACACATCTGAATGAGATGCATCTATTTATCAACAGATGGCATAAAACTTTTGAAGTTAAAAAAAAAAAAAAAAATAGGTAATTGTTACTTATTTATATACATACACCTGTCAACACAAAAAAAAAAATAGAATGTGGAGGAAATTATTTGGAAGTTATCGTTGTTAGTTTCTTTCGGATGAGAGAGATACGTATGAGCTGCTACTATTGGTGCAGTAGAACTGGATTTAAAGTGAAAATTTTTCACGCTTGACGAATAAACCGCCTAAAATATGATGCCGGTATAGTGCTGACATTATTCAGTAAGTACAATGCTCTTGAGGCAGTCAGTGACCGTCTAAGTAATTAGATAATAAATTTATACATACGATTATTTATTTTTGAATTATAAGTTATCAAATAAGATATAAATTGCAAGGAATGAACTTGTTTTCACGTAGAATATGTCACAGTATTCATACTATTTTTCAATAATTTACTCCAAATGTTGCACAATTATTTAAAAAACATGGATGTACACTCATTGTTTATCCATTAGACACAAATATTCCATAACAGGAGCAGCACAAATTACCTTGTTTTCGAACAGGCATGGCCAAACCTCCGATGTCAAAGTAGCTATTTGGCCACAACACTGGCGTAAGAGCCACGATTCTAAGTTTTCAAACAACGAACTTTGATTTTTAATATAAGGCTGATGTTTCACACAGACGAGGGGTCACAAATTTCAACAAGTTGTAATTTTTAGCAGACGACACATTGACAAAAACAAGGAATTACGTCACTGATTTACAATAACCCGATGCTGATGCGCTTACTAACGTAAACCCGCTCACTTCACTACCACAGACAATATGGCGGCTGAGGTTACCATTGAAAGCAGCGCCACTCGTCGCCAAATGTGTAAAATATTTGTCATAATCTCGCCAAAATTGCAATGAATTTGAATTAAGAGGTGGGTGTTGTTCATTTTCATCAAAACTCACTTATGTAATTATACTCGTTCAGTTTTACCCAAAAAAAAGTTATGTGTCGTGTAATATTTATTTACAGAAGTTAAGTAAAAAAAAACAAAATTTTTAAAAAACCTTTTTAAATAAAATCAAGCATTTTAAATATAGCATCCTAATATTTAAAAATTATTATTATGAATAGGAATATAAGCAAATGGGAAGCTCGCGTAGTTTTGTTTTGGGAACAGTTTTGGGAGTACAGTAGTTTTGTTTTGGATGATAATGCTCTCCCCCTGATCATTTTTCGGGTAAATCGTTTGAAAAAGATATATGCAGTGAAACTTCTTTAGCCGGCCATCCCTATTCGACGACCACTCTGCAAAGCGGCCACTTCTTTTTCGGAACCATTACTGTTCCCCATAGAGAAATTCACCCCTATTCGACGGCCACCCCTCAAAACTGCCACTTTTTTTCGGAACCAAGACTAGCCGCCATAAAGAAGTTTCACTGTTTATATGTATTAACGGAAATAATTTCAAAATGTTTGAAAATCTAATTGTACAAGAGTTAATGTTTATTGTCAGTTTTATGGGGCTTACATACCACATAACTTTTATCTAATCTTTAAAAAATAGTAAAGTCATCCCTTGACAGTCTTATCTTCAAAAGATAGTCCCAGTGGGGTAAGACAGTGGCGAGAAGTCTAAAAATCGGTTTAAAAAGGTAATTCTAAAGTAAAGTCCCTCTCCCTTCCCTCCTTGAAAACGATTCTGGGTGCGCCACTGGGGTGAACAGAAGAGCACAGCATCCTTGTGGGTGGGAGAGATCAAAAGTTCTTCACATAAACATAATAATCACACACACAAGGGAACAAAATGGGTGAAGGGGGATGGAAAATTTGTTCTCGAGACCCATTTGCATATCAACCGGCAAAATGTCGTCACAATAAGATTTTACGGAGGTCAAAGACATATGTCAGAGCTTTATTGGAAACTGAAAATACTCATGGTTAGATTACGAAATATTCACTTAAGTTCTCAAAATTTAATCTGAGAGTATCTAGCTTAATTTTTTTCTGTTTACAAATGCTTACAAAAGGGTGTGGAGCACAATCATACCAAAATTGGACCAGTTCTTTTTAAGCTTGCAATCAACAAGGTGTAAGGAGCCACTTTTGAAACTGGTTAAAATTTAGGGAACGGGTCCAAATTGAAGAAAACTCTCCTAAAAGACTATTATAGGCCTTTTCAGTATTACAAAAGGGTTAACTTTATAAATTTTATTGAAATATTATTTTTCAGTTCTCTATACTTATTCCATCCTTTAAACGTGTAAAAAAATATTTGATTGTAAAAACAAAACGGTATATTTGAAAAAGTTTTCTCTAGAAGAATTTATTCTTTGTACTCAGGCAAAAGTGTAGTTAAAGGTTATTTCAAGATCTGTCGGAATATCGCTCTGGAAAATTATATAGTGGGGAATAATTCACTTGGATTCATCATCTGAGTAAGGAACGGAGGTTAGATTCTTAAGAAGCTAGTCTCGGATTTTAACAGAATTGCTGCTTCGTTGAGGAATCCATGTATCATTAAAGATAACCTTCGGAGAAAATAAAGATTTTATGGTCAGCAGGCCCTGATTTTCCATTAGGCCTGGTAGGCCCGGGCCTAGAGACCCCCGAATGTTGAGGGTCCCCCCAAAATTTTTATTTTAAAAGAAAAGAAAGAAAAAATTCCCAATTCAATTTTTTTTAATTTTACCTTTTTTAATAGCATTTATATATATATATATATATATATACAATGGCGTAGCGAGAGGGGGGCAAGAGTGTCTATCCTGCCTCGGGCGCCACTCTCAGAGGGGCGCCAAATGGTCCTTTTCACTAATTCTATATATTATATTACTTTATATATTTCGTGGTGGGGCCCCAAAAAGGTATCATGCCCCGGGCGCCAGTTATGCTCGCTACGTCACTGTTTATATATCCTTTCAAATTTGATTGATTGGTTCATCATATGTATAGTTATATGTATAGTTCTTCATATGTATGTTATAGTGTATATAAGGGATTAATAAGTTTTTCTGGTTGCATTGTATTGGTGTTTTAATGATGAAGTTAATATGTTGTATTTCTTTTTGTTATTTGATAATGTTCTAAGCTTCTACGCTTCAAACAGTCAATTCTTGGTAAAATGGTACTTTCACAATGATTCATGATTATTTTTTTGTGTGTGTGTCAAATTTGGAAATTTTACGCCCACATCAGTGTTAGGGAGCCCCATCCCGAGTTGTGCCTATAGTCCAGAATTTTCTAAATCGGTCCCTGATGGTCAGATGTAAAGATCAGAATCAAATTGATTTTTAAAAAAATTGTTTTTCGAAAATGCTAGTTAAGTTTTATATTTTGGATTGAACAACAGCTGTGGTTGTTCAACATTCAAAGTCACGAATTCACACCAACTGTCTTCGGTTATATTTTAATTAATTCACTCGTTATATAGAATATAGATGTAAAGGGTAGATTCAAAAAAATTAAAAGTGTTTGTTAAATTCTATATTTTTGATTGAACTGCAGTTGTATATTCGAAACTTTGACATAAACCTCTCCTATTTCTCACCTATTTCATTTTAATTAATTCGTCCATGTCAATGTAATATGTAGATGTAAAGGCTAGATTCAAATAAATTAAAAGTGTTCGTTTTGTATTTGTTGGTTGAACTCCAAAGGTGGTTTCGAAACTTCCAAAATCGCGAACCCTTCTCAATTGTATGCAGTTAGATTTTAATTAAGTCTTACACTATTATAAAATATATATGTAAAGGCTAGATTCGAATAAATTGAAAGTGTTCGTTAAGTTTTGTTTTTTTTGGTTGAACTATAAAGGTGGTTTCGAAACTTTCAAAATCACGAACCCTTCTCACTTGCAGTGGCGCACCCAGGGGGTGGGCCAAGGGGCCCTGGCCCCCTCCAAAGAAATAGAAATTACATTATGAATATTGAATTTGCATTATAAATATTTTTATCCGTTCAACTCGGCCCCTTCCAAGATTAAATCCTGGGTGCGCTTCTGCTCAGTTGTAAAAAGTTAGATATTAATTAAGTCTTACATTATTATAAAATGTGTATGTAAAGGCGAGTTTCAAAATTCTTTTTTGAACGTCTTTGTTAAATTATATATTTCTGATTGAGTTACAGCAGAGCATCTGGAACTTTGAAAATATAAGGATGCACCTCAATTTTCAGTTGTTATATTTAAATCAATATTTTGTAAATTACAAAAATAACAAGTAACTTCTTATCTTATTTTATTCTGCACAAAGTTTACACATAATCTTTAGGAAATTTTTGTTCCCCTGTGACGTGACGTGTGAAAACATGATACTAAATATACGTACTTTTATTTGAGAAAACACACTATACGCACATTTTTTTAGAAAAAGTACTATATATATATATATATATATATATATATATATATATATATATATATATACAGTGATTTCCGCTTATAAGAATCACGTTTGTTATTACCGTTTTTGATTGTTATAAGAGGTTCATGCACACACACACATAGGTGTGTGTGTGTGTCTATATATTCATGTATATATAGGCACACACACACACCTATATATACATGAGATAAATTACCATAAAATACTCTTAAATTTATTAAAATTATTTTATTACCTTTTATTAAAAATATTTTTTCATAATTTTAAAAATACAACTTAATTTCTAGACCTATAAGTAGATACACATGATTATAGTAAGAGAAGAAAAAAATCCAATATTTGTCACAACATACCTGCTTAACAGTTTAACATTTCAATTACAGGAAGGGTGCAAGAAAAAATTTTCTTATGGTAGTTTGACGTAATGAAGTTTTCAGGAGGCTGTTTATACCTCTTTCAATACCAATAGTCTCAGACCAAGATTCACCTTCTAGATTACGTTATCAAACTGTTCGATAACGTGCTGCATCTAATAATGTCCCGTTTGCGTAAGTGATAGTGGTAACTTCGCCGAAGATTTATGTGTTTCAGGGTCCAGGAAGCCGCAACCAGGATGTGGGAGGTGGGAAAAAAGAGTCCCTGTCTTTTTTGTCAGTGGAGAAAAGTGAAATCGGATCCGGGCGGGTAGGATGCCCCTGGGTCAAGCTAATAGGACAGTTTTTAGCTAAAGCGTTTAAGGGGAAACTATTATGTTATGTCTAACAAAGAAAGGTATGAATTTTACAACTGTATTCCATCCCATCTTATCACTCTTTCTGTAAAAAAAAAAAAGAAAGAAAGAAAGAACTCCGTGCCTTTTGAGGGTTTAAGTGGCTTTTTTGGAAAAATGAAAGGAAAGCGAAGAGTGTAAACTGATTCTTAAAACCGGTGGATTGATTCTTTAAAGCGGAAATTTTAACATGGAAATAATACATTTGTTTTTGTTTTTGCGATATTCATTCTTATAAACGGTTGATTTTTATAACCACTGATCACTATAAGCGGTGGTTACTGTGTATATATATATATATATATATTTATTTATTTATTTATTTTTTTTTTTTTTCCCAAGGCGGCAGGCACTTGTCCTGACGTCATTCGCCCATCCACAACGTGAAAATTTTGTTGGCTGCTTTATTATGGAAGCACCATGTAGGTGAATCAAAGGGGACAGCACAAAAACGTCCAGTCTTCAGTCGGAATTCGAACCCAAGCTCATGCTGTTGAAGCTAATGACGCTAACCACTGTAAGATGTGGGATGTTCTTTCTTTATACTATGAAGATGGAATCTTGTTGATCATTCATAACATCTCGAAGTGAAATCCAAGGTTCAGAGGTAAAAGCTGCTGTGTACTAACCCTATTGGATTCGCTCACCTCAGTGTTAACCTATGGAGAAAATGTGTCCAAGGATTGCAGACTTGGATTGAAAGATTTTTTTTTTTGCAATTGTTCCCCGTAATAGAGAAAGAAATTTTACACCTTGGGCATTTTACGTTTAAAAAAAAAAAATTGCAAATAATATTATAAAACTCAAATTATTCGGGAGAAAAATCTTGTATAGTATGTTTTAAACGTTCATAAATTCCTTTGGGGGGACGAAATTCATAAAACGAATGCTGTTGCGAGGCTCAGAAAAGTTCAGGGTATCTGAAAATACCATGTTTATCAGATTATCAGCATTTATGTAGCTGTAAATAGAAGACAAGTTTTCTCCAAAGGTTAACATTGAGGTGAGCGAATCCAATAGGGTTAGTACACAGCAGACTTAAAGGCTTACTATATATTGCACAACAATACAATCGGTCTGTCTGTCAGGGTAATAATGCTGAAGATCAAGGATTATCGCTAACCAAACAATGCATTATAAAAATGTAGTATAATTCGCCGTACCTTACAAAGCATACTCCTCGATGTGGTTCCTGACTCAGTTTAAATCTTAATCTAAAACTCAAACCCTTCTAAATGGAGTAATCTCCATCAACTGATTTCAATTCTATTCGAATTTCCCATTCCAATCTTTTTCTGCTCTTCCCGCGACTCTCGTCCGTTTCCCCCCTGTATTTGCATTCTGACTGAGAGAATGTCTTCTTCGCAGAATCGGTATGAAATGCGAGGTAAGTGCATGAGAAGCAGTAGGAAAGAAGAAAAAAATAAACGAAATTAACAAAGCTACTTAAAAGAAATCAATACAGCACAATCTCTTCAAATATTTATTTTTTCTTTTTTTATATTGCGCCCTGATGAAAGAGTTCTCTGGAGTGTCAGTTGAGACTATGCAAAATGGTCGTTGAAATTTTAGTGATAAATACTTTACTTGTAAAGACATCGGACTGACGGACCTGATTCTAATATTAATATCGGCAAAGAGTTTAAATACAGTATATTCGCTTCTGCCACCTTCGGTAGTTGATGTCATTGTGCCCCCCGAGGCAAGGGAGCTCAGTATACGCATAGTTCAATATCCGATACTTTACTACACGTTACTTTACTTTACAATTCCAATATTTCAATATTCGTTATTTTAATGTGATTCCAATACTTCAGTACTCGGTATTTCTATATGATTTCAATACTTCAATATGCAATGTTTCATTATGAATTTTTTTCAAATTTATTTATTTATTTATTTATTTATTTAAAAAAAAAATTCAGGTAGTCTTTTCTAACGAGACTACCGCGAGTTATTAACGTAGGATTACTTATCGTTTGCTTACCTTTTTTAAAAATAAATAAATAAATAAATAAAAAACGTATTTTGGTACTTTTCTGATTAACTGTTTAGTGCTACTGGGTTTGACGCGCTACCAAAATTATAACTCGCGACGCAGGACAATTTTTTTCTTTCCGAAGACCGTTATTAAGGAACGTAATCGTACGTTAAAAGAAGATAAGGAAAGACGAGATGAACTAATTGAACTCGTGCAAGTGAAGTGTTTCTTGTTGTGTCAGGTTTAAAACTTCGTTTTATTGCCACTGGATTTATGCACAGTTTTTACGCTCTGTTTTTTTGGAGGTCTCTCTGATTACATATGTGATTGGATAGCGAACTTTTTATATTACTGTGTGCTCAAAGTTTTAGTTCAAGTCAACGCTGTTTCACTGCATGTGTGTGTGTTTGTGCATGTAAGTCTTTCTTAGAAAATTCTACACAACTTTTTGTTTTTAATCAATGTGTTATGTTGCTATTAAAGACGAAATAGCAAGGCAGTAAGAAAGAAAATCTACTGGTGGATATTAACCATATTTGTTGATTTATTTATTCCACGATGTTTTTTAAATATTTTGCCATATCAGTGATCAGTCAAGCATTAAAATATTTACTATAAATAACTAAAAAATAAACTCTATTCTCGAATAGAGTTTAATTTCACGGAGTGTATTTTCGAATCAACAGATTAATATATTACCCAGTTGAAGCATTTTTTTCGTGGGGGGGGAGGGGGCAAATGTCTTCTTAAACACGTTTTACGGATTTTTAAACATGCATACTTTTTGTTACGCACTAACAAAATTTACTATCCTCAAGTATAAATAAATATGTATTTATCTATCTATCTATCTATATATGTATGTATGTATATACATATATATATATATATAAAATATATATATATATATATATATATATGCATACATATATATGTATAATATATATATATATAGATAGATATATAGATAGATAGATAGATAGATAGATATAGATATGTGTGTGTAAGTAATTAATCGCTTTCCCTTGGCACATACATAATTAATTTTCAATGAAATAAAATTATTTCAACGCAATCAAGCAATAAAGCACTTAAAGAACAAATTATATCTGATATTAAATTCAGAAATTACTTTTCTTCGCTGTACGACGAGTTTTCCAAATCAAAAATCACGATATCGAATGAAAAGCAGGAATTTCGTCTAAAAATTTCCGGGCTCTAATATTTGCATTTCGAAGAATTCGCACATAATAGTCTCACGCAGGGATCCTTTTACTGTAATAGCGAGTGTCTCCGTAAATTATTAACTATTTGGCTTAGATTCAAATGTATCCCAGTAGCGAGGTTTGGAATTCCTCGGATCGCAAATATGTCGATGACGTCACAGCATGACGCAATGAAAATGAAAATGTCAGATATTGACTATAATTATGTAGCTGTAAATTTAGAAGCCACTACAGATTTGCTCTAAATATCAAGCTGAACAACATAATAAATTACTAAGCTCACGTGTTCATGAAATGACGCAATTTAAGATATGTATTACAGAACTAAATAGATTTTCGAGCAAGTGTTCGTAGGTGTACACATGGCGTGTAAATAAGTATTCAGTATTAAAAAGCTAAGAACAATATTTTCTACACAAAAGAATTTAAATGCTGCACAATCCATAAAAGAGTTATGTGTGTGAAGTGTGTGTGTGTATATATATATATATATATATATATATATATTCATATACATATAGTCATATACATATATTCATATGCATATATATATATATATATATATATATATAATAACAACTCCCCACCAGTTTTAATTCTATTCCTTTGATTCCCTATTTTTGATATTGTCTTTCCCCTTATATAACTACTACAACTTTTCTTCGTGTGGCGCCTGGCGGTCGAAGGGCATATTGCATCATAGATAATCACGTGGGCAAACGAAATAAATTTTCCTTTGTGCTGGTGTGAGTGTCGAACTGCGAAGTCAGGAGTTTGGATATGGATTGAACCGGAAGCCACTATCCATTCTCGCTGGACTTTGTAAATATGTAAATATCTTCTAGTCTTTTATATTTCTCCTAGTATGTTAATCAAGTAAGCATCCATAATGTGTGTAAGTGAACAAACGAATTATTCGCATCAATTGGATTGTTTAACCGGATTTGATGTGTCCAAGACCGACTACATTTTTTTAACCGCAAGCCATAAATGCCCGTTCATCTGTTGCAGAATATCGTTATAAGGGTCTACCTGAGGAATTCTTGATATATATATATATATATATATATATATATATATATATATATATATATATATATATATACAGTGGAATCTCGATCGATCGTTCCCCGAACGATCGTTTTCCCTTATGTATCGTTTATTTCACCAGTCCCGAATAAATTCCATAGAAAACAAGCAAAAAAGACCGCATGGATCGTTCCTCGATCCATCGTTTTCCTGCAATATTCGTTCAGAATATCGCAGCTTTACATTAATTTGTTGGATCGATCGTTTTTCATAATAACTGAACCTGAAATATAAATGTCTGGATTGAACTAGAATGACGCTCTAATAAAACAATGAGCAGAACATTTGAGATGCACGGTCTCGTATTTTTGTTCTCTCTTGTTTCGTTTTATTGTACCACTCCCATTATTTGTTCGTCGTTGGTGTTCCTTAATTCTTTAGCCCCTGGAGTACCCTAATTTCGGCAACTCATTCCAAATTCACCGACTATTCAACATTTCTGTTCTTATCAGCAATGGCTCACAGTCAGCTTTTTTTGTTGGCCTTGGGATGGAGGCGCCCTGGTGTTTGGTCTAGTGGGTGAGAAGTTTCTGATTACTGCAGTTCTAGACTGACCGATAAGTGTTTCACCCGGAAGCAGAACTTCCTGGTGGTCTTATGTCGGACCCCATCCAGTGCAATGGAATGGTTCTAGCTACAAACGATTCACGGCTGCCGTTTCTTTATACTCTCACACAATAACCGATACCGAAAAGAATGCAATTTGCAACACAAAAAAATATTGTTTACTTATGGAGAGAAAACCGCCAAAAAAAAAAAAAAACGACGATTAAGTACTTTTATTTGAATCAAAATTCCTGTGTATCTACGTGTATTTCTTTTTTTATTATTATTATTATCTTGGATTTCAGTACAACTTTGTAATTTTATCTTCAGTTACACTACAGGTATGTATGCATTTATGTATGTGAGTAAATATATTTTAGGGATTTCAAAATTTAAGGTATGTTAATACTTTTTTGTATGTTCCCACATCTATCGTTTTCCCGCATCCATCGTTTAGTTCAGTCGGTCCCTTCGAAAACGATAGATCGAGATTCCACTGTATATATATATATATATATATATATATATATATATATATATATATATATATATATATATATATAGTGGAATATCTCTAGCCGGCCACCCCCTTTAGCCTGGCCACACACCGAATGCAACAAAACATTGCGCAACGTTTCTGTTTCTAGCTTTCTGTGTCGGACGCATCGTCTGCAATGTAATCAAAGGGGAGTACCGCACACCGGATGCAACATTGTTTTGATACACGTCGCGTCATTTCGGAAACGTTGTTGCAACAAAAGTGTTTGCTTCTTTGACCGATGTTTCTCGACACACAGCTGGTGAAACATTTCATCTGCGCATGTGCGGGAACAAGTGCATTTTATTTTCATTAAGGGAACAGTGGACCTTGAAACCTAACTTTTTTTGTTTTGAATGGATTTGCTTGAACTTTGAATATGTCATTAGTACCATAGATATGTAAAAGTGGTTAAAATTTAAAGATGAAATATTAATAATTTATGAATTATGAATTATTAATTATATCAAAAATTGGCCTAATTAAAAATGTTCCATGCGCATTTCTTTTGCATATAATATGGTAATTTTTATTTCCATGATACCTTATAGAACTAACAATAAAACTTATTGCTTATTTTAAGCATTCATTAAAAATATAAAGGGGGCGTCCATTAATTACATGAGGCAATTTTGGCGATTTTTTGACCCCCTACCCCCCCCCCCCTCCCTTAAGCTCACGTGAGATTTTTCAAAATGCGTATTTTTAGTGTAAATACGTTAATCTGTGCTTGATTGCATTGGATTTATTTAAAAAAAACATAATTTGCTTAATTATTTTTATTTAAGACTAGTAGTTAAGACTAGTAGTAGTTAAGACTACTAAGAACATAGTCTAGAACACAGTGAGAAAATCGAACAATAAATTACTTAAATAGGAACTACTAAAATTCGCGAAAGAATATTCATTCTAATTCAGTCCACGAGGACTCATGTGTGGTCTCAAGAGTGACTACTGGAACTATGGAACTATTGTGTAGGATTTAGCCATATTTTAGTGTAGAAACATGTTTTACTTAATATAACTCAGTTTTCTCGCAATTTTACACTGTTGCAATTTTACACTGTACAAAAAATTACGTGATATTTGCCGAGACCCCCCCCCCCCCCTCTTCCCCATGTGAGACTGGGTGAGATTCGGCTCGACTCCCCTCCCCCCCCCCCCCTTAAAAGCCTCACGTAATTAATGGACGCCCTCAAAGAGAAAAAGTGATAATAGTGAAAACAACCATTTTATTACGCAAAATACCTATAAACCGTCTTTTCAAGTACAAAATTTAGAAATTCTGAGCTACGAAGCATAATTTTTTTCAATAAAATTTATTTGATTTGCAGTTAAGTATATAACACTTAAATTTCAAAGCAATATGATAATTAGAAATGCGCCTGGAGCAGTTTGAATATTCGTATGACATGAAAATTTTTATTTTGAGAAAAACACATTTAAAGTTATTGCTATTAGTAACCACATAATATCTAAATTAAATACAAATGCCTATAACTAGGAAAGTAATCACAGAAATTAAAAATTCTTTTTGCAACACATTCCTACTCGTCCGTAGTTTCAGAATTCAATAAAATAAAAAAATCGAATTTTTGGGCAAATTTCACAATTTTGAAAGTCCACTGTCCCCGTGTTGAGGATTTTTGCATTATTATAATAAAAAGAGATGGAGGTTGATGCTGACAAGTTGATAGTTCTTGTCCACGCAAGGCCAGAAATTTATGATTTTAGAGCAAAGGACAGCCACAACCAAGATGTAATAAATAAAATTTGGCAAGATATAGCTGAGGAATTGAATATTCCAAGTATGTACCACACCAATTTATCACATTTAATCGAAACCTTGTCCTCCAGTAATCCAGACTCCCCCATTTTTTAAGATATTGGTAAGAAAGAAAAATAGCGGTGCGTCACTCAGGGCCAGATCTAGGGAGGCGCAAGCAGGGCATCTGCCCAGAGCGGCAAATTTGAGGAGCGGCAAAATTGGTACAAGGAGAAAAAAAATTGCGTTTAAGTTGGGTTTTTTATTGATTTTTTTAAATATTTTATAAGATATGCTTTTCTTAGATTTAAAAGTAGATACTTAACTACATATTTGTCTTTCTTTTGTTACTGCTCTTTATATTAATACTTTTACAAAACAAAAAAGCTTTTGTTATTCAACAATGTTATTAAAAGTTATTCCGTAATGTTATTAAAAGCCTTTCTTCTGGAGGTATACTCTTCCGGTAGTAGGTGTTCTTTTTCCGAATCTTGTCTTCAACAAGCCCCAAGAGATAATCAAACATAGGTATACTTAACCTACAATAATTGTAAAACTTATCTGGGTCATTTCTAAGTTCTTTAATAAAACTGCCAATGTGTCATTTTTTATTGATTGGATGAATCCAACAGCTTCTTTCTGGGTTTTCATCCAAACATTGTATAAATTGTCACAAAAGAATAGTTACTTCTACTTCCTCACTTGCCATATCACCCATAATTATGACCAAACTACTTTCCCAAAACTGAACACTTCCCTCAACAAAGAACAAAATACTGCAGACCTCTTCAACTCCCGTGTTCTTACTACTGATAAAATATCAAATCAACCTAGCTTTGCGAGTCAAAATGTATCACCATTTTCCACGGTAAAAATATTTTGGTTGCGCAACGTCTAACAACAGAAACGGTGCGCAATGTTTTGTTGCATTCGGTGTGTGGCCGGGCTTAGAGGGTCATATTTTGTTCAGAACCTCTTAAAGATTCCAGAGTCTGTGTATAGAAAAAACTTCCTTTCTACGGCCACTCAAAAAAACGGCCACTTTTTTCGGAACCATGACTGGCAACCATAGAAGTGTCACTGTATATATATATATATATATACAGTGGAATCTCGATCGATCGTTCCCCCGAATCTTCGTTTTCCCGTATGTGTCGTTTATTTCACCCAGTCCCACGATCATATTGCTTTGTAATGTTCCCGCATCTATCGTTTTCCCGCATTTATAGCTCAGTTCAGTCGGTCCCTTGAAAAACGATAGATCGAGATTCCACTGTGTATGTATATATATATATATATATATATATATATATATATATATATATATATATATATATATGTGTGTGTGTGTGTGTATACATACATAAATACAGTGCTTTTTTTTCTGGGGATACGGCGTATCCCCATCTATTTTTAAGTATTATTTTGGCTTAACTTAACCGAAATTTTCAGAAACTTACCAATCAATTGTTAATGTATAACAAAAAGATTTTTTTTTAAATTTCGATTTTTAGTTCCCCTGTGACGTATTCTCGTAAATCAATATTTATTTTTCTGTGTTTCAATCTCTGTTTTACGAACAGATAAAGATTTCCCGCGAAAATAATCAAGGCAACTTTGCCACGACGTATGACATAGATAAGCAAGCATAGATGTTATCGTGCTCTCCTAGATAGCACTATGGTTGTAAGAACCTTTACACTTAGGAATCCTTTCAAAGGGCGTGCAGGGTAATGGGGTAGCGGGAAAAGTTGGCAGAATGCAGTGAGCGAGAGAGTATATTGTGCTTCCAGTTGTGTTCTGATTGTGTGTGAATACTGTTGCAGTATATTCTATGCGGAGCATGCTGTTAGCTGTCTTCGCGCGAAGTGCAATGGATGAAATAGACATTCGCGTCCTGGATTCATAGATTGCGAATAAAAAGTTGTGTAAAACTGTATTCGGCTGTTAGTTGAACATCACTGTGAAAGAAATTGTGTTCTCTTAACTTTTTGGGATACTTAAAGTTGCAGATCTTTAAATTCGACACTTGAAATTAACAACTCAAAAACAAACAATAAAATCAGAAAGCAAATAACATTTACTAGTTACATCTTTACAGTCCCTAACTGCTTTAGAGATAAATTTTAAAAATCCTACAATTTCTCTGAAACAATATAAAACGACATTTAAAAAAATCCAGATAATATCGAAACTCGTCTTTTTTACTACTCAAAATTAATGTTAAATATCATTATTTATTAATTCCGCTACATAAAGGTATCGAGCTTCTAGAGGCAAGAAAATACGTTCTCAATTTTTCTCAAACTTTATTTCTAATTTCACGAAAATGGAAATAAAGTTTAAAAAAAAATAAAAGGGATACGAATTTCGTACGAAGAAAAAAAATTCTCGGATTCTAAATTACATTTTTCTCTCTAACTAGAATATTATTTTTTTTTCCTGTTCATCTCAATCCATTAACCACGTGAGAGAGTCCTTTAAAAGACTCTCTTACGAATAGATATGGACTTTTCTTTCAAATTCGCACCGTTAGATTAAGACCACTAAAATACGGATTTAAGCTGAAATGCAGCTTGCAATGAGTATCTTTGGTCGTATAGCTAGTCTTTTAATTAAAGTTTAAAAGGGAAAAAAATAGCCTCACATTCGGGGTCTTCTCGTTTCTTTTTTTTTCTTTCTTAAAAAAAAAATTTTCTTGAGTTAAAAAAATCTAATTAGTTAAATCATAGATTTAAGGTCAAAAAAATTTTTTTGCTCGTATTTGATATTATTTCGCTTCAGTCGCTGATTTAGAAAATAATTTATAATAGTCTCATTGCAAATGTAACAACGATCATATAAGAAAACTTAGATAACTCTCCTGTAATATTTTCTTACGAAATAAATTAAATTTTAGTTTCGTTTCGTTCAGGAAATGAATTTCATTAGTATAATAATAAAACTCTTTGAGTTTATAAGTAAATCAGTTCTGCCAAAAGGGCAAACGTTGTCAATATAGTTGTAAAAATAACGTACCTCTGAACATGAATAAAACCAGGAAAAATGAGTTTTGTTAAAAATCGGGTCTGGGGTTTATCAGAGTTAGTGGCATTGTAAATATATTTCTTAGTGTTTTCATCATTGTGTTAAATTTCACTGCTGGCATGTGTCGGCCAAAAAAGTTATATTTATGCGTCGAAACAATATTACTTATAGAGAAAAGGTACTACACTGGTTGGTTAATTGGTAGTAGAAAAGAACGCTGAGGTCAACTTTTGCTACAAAAGGGCTAATTAAACCGGGACCTACAGGTTAAAGCCGATTCCGAACGGCTAGAAACATCCATGCCAACAATTGGACTCGACCCACTGAACTCCTCATGGTGGTGTAGGGGGGCAGCAATTTTTTTTTTTTTTGGGGGGGGGGGGGAGGAGATCTGAAACTGTTTCAACGGATTATCTATATATCACAATAAAGTCAGAAATCAAATGAGAGAACATGAGACGAAAACATGAGAGAATGTTCATTTGACTTAAAAAAAAAGGATTTTAAGAGGCCTTCTATTTTTTTCACATCAAAAACTGGAACGTTGTGTAAGATTTATGATTACTTCAATTAAACACAATTTTCATCCCTATATGGGGCCTATATCAAATCTCTGAATACTGCAAAATTTACAGATCCATTTTTGGACGTCTAAAGCCATTTTATCCGTGTTTTCCGGCTTTTCGTATATTCACCTTGCATATGATTGCCTGGATTATCGGGAGTTCAGATCTTGATAAAATGTGTCTGTGAGATCTACGATGAGGCAAAAGGAAGGAAACGCACAACTGTTTTTTAAAGATAGTAAATCTCTCCCCCCCCCCCATACAACTTGATTATGGGGGGTCGAGTTTCCCCCCCCCCCCATACAACTAAAATTGTCATCAAAAGAATTTTCATTTAGAGAAGATATTGCTCAGAATAATAGGGAGTAACTAATTTCGATTTTTTAATAATGAATAATTCGAATCGATTAAAATGTATATTTAAATTACCTGAAAATAAAAAATAAAAAGATTTTCTATCCTGAAACTTTTCTCTTCATATCTATTTACTAGCTGAAAACCCGCGTTTCGCTACGGAGTACATTCAAACTAAATACAACTGTCAATGTATACAATTAATGCCAAAAAAATAACTATATATATTTATTATAAATGAGACGATCAATGTATGCAATTGATGTAAAATTATATATATATATATATATATATATATATATATATATATAAATCGTAAGGGATATTTATTTTTTTTTTAGATAATATCCAATCGTCTGCTGCATTAGAAAGAAAATTTTTTTTTTTTTGTCTATTTAGTTGTTATGCACGTGACGATAAATTTATTTAAAGTACCAGAAAAAGTAATCACGTGATCAGCATGTAATAAATCAAAATTCTAAAAATTAACCTTTAAAAATTCACCAAAAATCAGAATATTGAGGTAAAGGTTCGAAAAAGATTTCATTTTAAAGGAATTTTTATGATCTTGCTCGTGATATAAATTTTATATCTCTCAAATTATTTTAAATGCAAACTTAAAAAAAGTTACAAAAACAGCTTAAAAATTTAATTTAAAAAAATCTAAGAAGAATTTTTCAAAAATCTTTCTTAGTGCACCCCTACACCATAAGAAGAATCTCCATGCAAAATTTGAGCCCTTTAGGTCCAGCGGTTTGGTTTGTGCGTTGTATGTCAGTGATTCAGTCAGTCAGTCAGTTACGGAACTGTTTTATATATATATGGCTATTAACTGGGACGGTCATAATTTAAAATGTCCCGTCTAGCAAATCTAAACAGTTCGTTTCCCAGTAACATTGAATTAGCTTAAATTTTCATGCTCAACCAACGTGTACTAGAGAAGCCATGACTCAGCGAGTAATATAAGTTGTCTAGTATGAAGTACAAGTGACAGAAAGAGAATAAAGTTTTACTGTGATCCTAATAGTTTTCTTCGAACACTGCCGCTTTCCACGCTAATGTCGCTTTAATCCTCTAGGGCAGTGGTCTCCAACCCCCTGGCCGTGGACCGGTACTGGTCCGTGGATCAAATGGTACCGGGCCCCCCAAGGGACATTAAATTATTTCCATTTTTACTGTGGTGTATTTCTCTCGGGTTTGTGTGACTTTGTCGGGTTAATTTATACCTTTGTAACAGAAGAAATCTTGTAACTATTTTAAATTAGTTTATTGTTCATTAAACATTTCAAGATTATGAATTAAAATTGCAGTCATAAAATTGAAAATAAATGCGCTTTCCTGAAAGAAAGAAAGAAAAAAAAACCGAAACAAATAAATAAATAAATAAAACGAGTTTTTTATTGAACAATAAATAAACGTAACGTCATTTATACATCAAAATTATAATAACATCAATTATTAAATCAAAACAATCAAAAATATAAACAATCAACGTCCTCTCTCAGCGGGCCGTGGTAAAATTATCAAACGTTGACCGGTCCGCGGCGATAGAAACGTTGGGGAGCACTGCTCTAGGGTATTCTGATGAAGGCTCTCTCACCTCAGTAGAGGGGGTTAATTCCTTCGAAACTGCCCCCATGTTATTACTTCATTTTGGGGAAATATTAAAATACTTTATATTTATACACGGAAGGACATTTTGAACGGACAACCAAACAACACCTGGGATTTCCACATCACCATTTTGGAACACTGTTACCTTAAAACTTTCTGGAATCCTCATGTTTCTAGATAGATAACGAGTAGTGAAAAATAAAAAATAAAAGATTTTCTATCCTGTAACTTTCCTCTTCATATTTTTTTGTAACTATAGCTATTAACTCGGACTGTCATAATTTAAAATGTCCCGTCTAGCAAATCTCAGCAGATGTCTTACCACTCCGCAACATGTTTACCTCACCAGCGATAAGTCAGCTGCTACATTAAGGCTGCTGTGTACTAGCCCTATTGGATTCACTCACCTCAATGTTAACCTATGGAAAAAATGTGACCAAGGATTGCCGACTTGGATTTAAAGATTTTTTTAAACTGTACTCTGTAATATAGAAAGGAATTTTACACCTTGGAACATTTTCCGTTTTTTTTAATTCAAATAATATTTTAAATTCAAGTAATATTTTAATATTTTTTTAATTCAAAATTTTTTTAATTCAAAAAAATAATATATTTTTAATTAAAATAATATTTTAAAATTTAAATTATTCGGGGAAAAATCGGGTAAGGTATTTTAAACGTTTGTCAATTCCTTTGGTGGACGAAATTTATAAAATTGATCGTCTTGCATGGTGCAGGAAAGTTCAGGCTACCTGAAAATACCATTTTTATTGCATTATCAACATTTATATAGCTGTAAAATAGTAGACAAATTTTCTCCATAGGTTAACATTGAGGTGGGCAAATCCAGTAAGGTTAGTACACAGCAGACTTCAATACTATGTTCTGAGCTAAAAGGTTTTTTTTTCCTTCTTTCTTTTTTCTTCTGTAGCCTATTTGAAATCCTCTATTCACACTAGGAGCTGAGACGACAATTGCCGAAAGGAAACGGGGTGAATCAGAAATCATGACGGAATAAATATAAAATAGAAAGAAACTAAAAGCAGGGAGAAACTAAAAAAATAAATTCGGCTTTTGTGTCATAAAGTACCTTTTCGTTTGTTTAAAAACAAATAATAAAAAAAGTCGATCTGATGGCGTATGTTCTCTAGTGGGAAATATCTTACATATCAATATTGAAATACGCAGGTCACATCTTGAAGGGCATGGGGAATGGACTGAACATGTTTTAAAACGCAATATGTTCCTGATCTCAAATCAAGACCTTCCCAGTCGACCTAGTTTATTAAATAATTTAAAAATCAGCACCGAAATGCGATAATACTCAGAACAACCTTTTGCACGACTAATGTACATGCGTTGGAACAAATGAAAATTGTATTATCCACCCTAGGACATATAAATCGATCGAAAATTTAATTCCTTATTTATAAAAAACTAGCAGAATACCCGTGCTTCGCTACGGAGTACATTCAAATTAAATTCAACTGTCAATGTATGCAATTAATGCCTATATAATATATATATATATATATATATATATATATATATATATATATATATATATATATATATATATATATATATATATATATATATATATATATATATACAGTTGGTTCTCTGTTTAACGACTTTCAAGGGACCGTGAAAAATCGTCCTTAAGTAGAGATCGTCCTTAAACAGAATTTGTGAAAAAATAACATTTCCCTTCAAACTTTACAGGCTTAGGACTGTCAATATATTTCTTAATATATTGGCGTGTTTAAAAATGTTATTTTTATTATCATCATTATTTTATTCATAAAAGGTTATTTTAAATTACATTGAAAAAAATAGAGTACAAACAATACAATAAATTACGATTTAAAAAATTCAAAAAGTGTTGATTGCTTCATTCGCCTTGTTTTCGTTATTCTCTTTTCCAGATTTTCTAAAATGTTAAATGAGTCACCTTCCATTTTCGATGTAATATAGCGTCGAAGAACATCTAGAGCAGAAATTGCATCTGTGTAAGACGGTGGCAGTGTCTCGTTTTCCGTGTCTTCAACTTCACCTTCTTCGTCTGAGACTGTATTTTCGTTTACAATATCTTCATAAATTTGTTCTACATTTCTGAAATCTGTTGTTAAAACATATTTATCACAATTGTAGAAATCTTGAATTGAAACATCCTCATCTTCAACAAGACTTCTCCATTCTTCAGGGGTAATGTCATCTTCGTTGATTTCTACATCTGTACTTTGCAGTTCCACTACAAGTTATTTGTGAATTCCAGCAACGCGAAAGCAGTTTTTTATTGTGGATGAAGAAACTTCTTTCCATGCTGATGTTATCATGTGCATTGCTTCCAAGATTGTAAATTTTCTAATTTTTATACTGTCAGCCGAATTGTTTATTAATTTCCTAATTAAATACTTTCTGTAGTATGCTTTCACACTGCGAATGATACCCAGGTCTAAAGGCTGGAACTTGCTAGTGAAATTAGCTGGTAAGAAATGGATAGTCAAATTTGTAAGTTCAGGGATATTTGGAGTATGTGCAGTGCATCGGTGGATTAAAAGTAAAACTTTTCTCTTTTCTCGATGCATTTTTGCATCAAATTTTCTAATCCAGTCAATAAAAATTTGTGATGTCATCCACGCTTTATTGTTATTGCGGTACTCACAAGGTTTCCTGGTGATATTCTTAAAACACCATGGTTGCTTTGATTTGCCTATAACTAGTGGTGGAAATTTCTCAGATCCATCCGAATTAGTGCACAGTAAAACAGTCAATCGTTCCTTACTGTGTTTTCCACCAAAACACTTTTCGCCCATATACGTTAAGGTTTTATTAGGCCCATATTGTAGAATAGGCCCGTCTCATCTGCATTGAATATGTTCTTATCATATCCATCTAATATCCCCTTCAGCACTATTTTCCATTCATCCACTATTTTTTCATCTACGGAGCCACTTTCGCCAGATATGCTTTTAAATACAAGCCCGTATCTTTCTTTGAACTTTGTTAGCCAACCAGCCGAAGCCTGAGAATTTTGCATTCCAAACTTTTCTGCCAGAATAATAGCATTTTCTTTAAATATCACTCCGGAAATTGGAATGTTAGATGCTCTTGCTTGATGAAACCATTGCAGGACTGCCTTCTCAAACTCTTCTCATCGGCCACATTGAATTTTCTGCCGTTTGGATTTGGATCCCAAACCAAATTTTTGTGCTGCTTCAAGAATTTTCTTTTTGCTTGCTAAAATGCCTTTGAGAGTAGACTCGGGTAGCTGAAATTGTCTTGCGAATTGGACTTTTGTTATTCCAACACTTTCTTCCCAGTTTTCAATAATTTTCACTTTTTCGTGTAACGTAAGATGCTTTCGCTTTGATGCCATTTTGCTCTGCTCACCTCGTATTCGTACTGGAATGAGCTCCTACACACAACCATGAATTCTCTAAATATGAACACGCGCTTCCCAGAAGGAGTGAGAGAGGGGTGCTTTTGGACAGTTCGTAAATCACATGACAACATGGTAGGTACAATAGAGTGATTCCACACCCGCACTAAGAAATTCGATCCACCAGGGAAGAATGTTCGATTTTCCGAGAAACAGTAATCCCCCCCTCCCCCGTTTTTTTTCACTGCAACAAGTCTATGATTGCAAAAAACATAAAGGAAATTCCGGGTCTGTTATTGAAACCAAACTCTCCCACAGAAAGTAACTCTCCTGTAGATAAAATGTTGAAGAAAAAGTTTATCACGTAAGAAAAAATCGTCGTTAAATAGAAACAAAATCGTCTTAAAATAGAATATTTTTACGTCGGAGGGACCGGGACCGGGAAATATCGTCTTTAAATAGAGATCGTCGTTAAGTAGAGCGTCGTTAAACAGAGAACCAACTGTATATATATATATATATATATCATAACCGATATTTTTATAGACAAAATAATCTAGAAGAAAATATTAAAATTAAATACAACAGTCAGTCAATGTATGCAATTAATTTGTGTGGTTAATATCCATTAAATATACTAATTTGAATTAAATTCTTAAAAACTTCCATCTCAATTAGTCTTGTGGTTAAATTTTATCTTTTACCGTATTTCAATATTTTTTGTCAATTTATTTCGTTGTTATTCAATTGACGCAAAATTAATTTAAAGTATTATTAAAAGAAAAGAAACCACGTGATCAGCATTTAATAAATTAAATTCTAAAAATTAATCTTTAAAAATTTACCAAAAATCAGAAAATGGAGGTAAAGATTCCAAAAAGATTTCAATTTAAAGGAATTTTTATGATCTTCCTCGTGATATAAATTTTATAACCCTCGGATTATTATTTTAAATGCAAACTTTAAAAAAAGTTACAAAAACAGCTCAAAAATTTAATTTTAAAAAATCTAAGAACTTTTCAAAAATCTTTCTTAGTGCACCCCTATACTATAAGAAGAATCGCCATACAAAAATTCAGCCCTTTAGGTCCAGCGGTTTTGTCTGTGCGTTATCTGTCAGTCAATAGTGCCCTTTACACGTACGCTCTTTCCCTCATCAAATCACGATCCCGCGCGATTGAGTGCACGTGTGAATGTGTCGGAAATGAAGGGAAAGCTGTTTTTGAGCGTACTGCAAGTTTTCCCGCGCACAATACCGTACGCTCCAAGCACTCCAAGAGCGTATGTATAAAGGGCTCTGTAAGCTCTTTTGTGAGTGTTTGGAGCGTGCCCGCAATCCCGTTCGCTCCAAGCACTCGCGGAAGAACGTACGTGTAAAGGGCGCTATTCAGTCAGTCAGTCACTGAACTGTTTTATATATATAGATTATGTAAGATTGCAACGCTATCGGCTTACTGAGGAACAGAATCAAGGGAGAGGTTGACTATCAAAGAATAGAAAAATAGCAAGTACTTACCTCAAGTCAATAAACGAATTTTTTAAAAAAAAGTTTTGCATTTGAGACTCCACAAGTTAATATTTTAGAACAGGGGTGGGCAAATAGCGGTCCGGTGCAGATTATTTTGTGGCCCGCCAAGACAGCCAAAATCCAAGACAGACAGAAAAAACTGCCTATATTTCATTTTATTTATATTTATTTATTTTTATGATACAACTTATACCTTTTCTGAAATGCAAAGTAAACTAATAAATGCAATAATTTTAAAAGGTGCGGCCCTCCGTTAACCCCCGCTTTCACAAAGCGGCCCCCGAGCCAAAACAATTGCCCAACCCTGTTTTAGAAGGACGATTTTTGAACACTGCAATCTGCATATCGAGTAAACATTTTGTTTCCGAATTAGGACTTTCGGTTCAAATAAATACCCTATTTTCGAAAGAAAATCTGACTTCTGTTCTCAAGATCACAGATAGCGATCCTATTGTGCGCGCACCGTAAAATAACTTAGCTGGCAGCCATATAATATCTTAGTTAGTACTCTGAGGACCGATTTTTGAGAAGTTAGAAACCATATGATGGTTAAATTAACAGGTTTCCAATCCATTTCTGTACAGATACAATTTGTAAAATTAACTGGAATCTACTGAAGTCGAGCAGTTATCGGACATAATTAACAGAAATTCCGAAAATAAAACAGTGTGTACTTAGGATTTCAAACCTAGAAATTCCACTTGCTTCTAAAAGCTACCTACAGCTCTATCAAAAGTCCTTTTCAATGAGAAAGCTAATCTTAATAATCGGAAATGAGGTGTATAAAACAGAATATCAGAAATAAATGGTTTGATCATTCCAGCTTGGCAAGTGTCTTTCTAAAGTGATTGAATAGAAACCTCTTTTAAAATATTTGACACCCGATATTTATCAACAAAAAATCCCATTAATATATAATTAATATTAATTTTCGAATGTTTATGTAGGGTGCTCCGTTCGAATCCCAACGACGCCATTAAATACCTTCATGTCCAGGCCGGATATGGGCAAGTTAAATCCGTAGACCGGAAAGTCCCTCTATGATTTCAGAGAGGGTGGGAGAAGGTACGTTCCCCCAAGATGTCACCCCTGAAAATGATCAGTCAAAATTGAGGTGGCACCAAGGGAACAATGTTTACTCACCTGTATGGTGTTCCAAGATAAATAGTAGTCAACAATTTCTGCGATTATATGCAAATGTCTCAGGATAAGTGCATTAGCACAAATTTTGAAAAAGTAATATTTATATATAAAACAGTTACGTGACTGACTGACTGACAGATATCGCACAGACCAAACCGCTAGACCTAAAGGGCTGAAATTTTGCATGGCGATTCTTCTTACAGTGGAGGCTTGCACTAAGAAAGATTTTTGAAAAAATTTTCTTAGATTTTTCAAAATAAAATTTTTAAGCTGTTCTTGTAACTTTTTTTTAAGTTTGCATTTAAAATAATAATCTGATGGTTATAAAATTTATATGACGAGAAGGATCATAAAAAATTCCTTTGAAATGAAATCATTTTCGAATCTTTACCTCCATTTTCGGATTTTTGGTGATTTTTTAAAGATTAATTTTTAGAATTTAATTTATTAAATGCTGATCACGAGATTTCTTTTCTTTTCGTGATACTTTAAATTAATTTTGCGTCACGTGAATAACAACGAAATAAATAGACAAAAAAAGTTATTAAAATACAGTAAAAGAAAAAATTTAACCACTAGACTAATTGAGATGAAATTTTTTTAAAGAATTTAATCCAAATTAATTAAGAATTTAATTCTCTAAAAAGCAATTTAATTATTTTTTTCATTGTAATTATCCTAAAATATACTCCGTAGCGAAGCACGGGTATTCAGCTAGTCTGTTATAATTATATTTTTGTAAATTGTGTTATATTAATAGCACAGAACAATTTTGTTAAAATTACCGTATTTTTTGGACCATAAGATGCACTTTTTCCCATAAAAATATCGACTTAAAATTGGGGTGCGTCTTATGGTCTGAAGATAACATTAAAATAAAATGAATATTTCATTATATATATTATATATTTATTTTATATATTATATATATTTTATACACATATTTTATATATATTATTTACATAATTTATATAGATTTTAGTAAGAAAGTAAGAAATAGAAAATTTTTTATATACCGAACAAAATGCAAAAGATTTTTTTCTAAAAATCCCCTCATAAATTTGAGGTGCGCCTTATAGTCCGAAAACCACAACCGCAATAATAACCATTTATAGAAAGTTAGTCGTTTCTATTAATAAATTAGCTGGCCCGTCTTCACCTGAAGATTTATTATTTTTAAATTTTTTAGACATGTGCACAAGGAAAATTGTTGCCACCCTCCCACTAGGTCATCTTGAATGAACAACCCACATACTTAACGTGTAAAAATCACTCGCCGGGCTCCCATAACCTTATCTTCATCCCCTTATTCTCTCTCGGTAATAAACGATACTGCACATATAAGTCCATTATACATTTATGGGATCAAAACAGAACACAGCTCAAACCTAATCTCAAACTAAATAATACCTGTTAAATAATTTTCGCATTACCTTCAACTACACAATCGGGCGGCAGAGTTAAGGGCAGGGAAATTTCTCAGAGGAGAGCCGGCAGATGAGGGTTGTCCCGGGAGAACCAAAGCGATTTAACTGGAAACGAGTACAGCAGGAAACTTTAATATTTTCCATCATCATTTTAGGGTACTGCAAAAGGGAATACGAATGCCTCGTTTTTAATTTAGCGAGTTTCCTGGATTTCGACGTGGGATTTCTTAATTTCATTTCTGTTGTACGACAGAGGAGAGGTTTTAACTCGCCCACTTGTGCGCGAGCCTTATCGCACAAGGGGGGATTCGAACTGTGCGAGGTATTCTGTATCAGACAGTCGGAATCTGTTTCGAAATAGCTTTTGAATCCTGTGTACCTAACTAAACCTCAAGTTTGAATTATTTTAGGTAGCGGACTTCGAAACAGTGGGAGATATGAATCTCGTGACTCCAAAGATAACTGGCGAGGAAATGAATTAAATAATTGAGATTTCTTCTCATTGTCCAGATAGTTGAGTTAGTAGAACATCGACTCAAGGGTGAGGGTAAAGCTGCTGTGTACTAACCCTGTTGGATTCACTCGACTCAATGTTTACCTATGGAGGAAATTTGTCTACTATTAACAGCTACATAAATGCTGATAATCCAATAAAAATGGTATTTTCGGATAGCCTGAACTTTTCTGCACCTTGCAACAGGATTCATTTTATAAATTTCCTCCACCAGAGGAATTGATGAGCGTTTAAAACACACCATACCAGATTTTCCCCCCGAATAATTTAAATTTTAAAATATTATTTGTATTTTTTTAAAACAATAAATGCCAAGATGTAAAATTTCTTACTCTATTTAAATTTTTTTTAAAATTTTTAAAGTAAAGTCGGCAATCCTTGGACAAATTTTCTCCATAGGTTAACTTTGAGGTGAGCAAATCGAATAGTTAGTACAGTTAAACCTCGTTTATCCGGACTAACTGGGACCATAGGCAATCCGGATAATCCGGGTAATATGGGTAATAAGAAAAACAAAATTCTTAACTAAGCAGACTTACCTTTTATTACGATAAAAAACTATGTTTTGTAACAAAATTACATAGTACTGTTTACAAGACATTAAAAAATAAAAAAATAACTTTTCACATTATTTCTTAACAATTAATTGGTAAGTCTAACATTGGTAACAAATAATTGGTTATTGTACAATCTATGCAGGAAATGTTCATTGAATCAAACTAAAAAGCGAATATTTGGCATACTGGTAGTTACGTTCCTGCTATCAAAGTTAAAAATTATTATCTAATGTGAACATTAAATAAAAATAATGTCTATAAATCTGATTCGGATAAACGAGGTTTTACTGTACACAGCAACATTAAGGGTACGATTTTTGGCTATAGAAGACGGTCGTAATAACCACGTACGACAGTTGGAATGAATGATTATGTAACGTTAGTCAGCATATAACGAAAATTCACGAAGGTAAAAATCAGTACCGGCGAAATAAATAAATGAAATATATGAGATCAACATCCTCTGTCGTTGGTTCTAAAAAGAAATGTGAATATGTAAGAAGTGAAGTTCTAAAAATGGGGATTCCTCTTTTCTCTGGGCCATTTCAGATCTTTTAACAGCGGCTTGACGTAAAGACGTTAAGTTTCGATCTCATGTCTGGGCAGCTGGTCATTTCAGTTTTTCTTTCCTTTGATTAAGTGTGTTAATGTTGATTTCAAATAAGAATAGAAAATTACCAGAGCCCCTACATGTGAGTGTATAAATGTGCAGGTTTAAGGCTCTCCAACATTTTTTTTTCCAATCAGAAAATAATATGTACTAGTTATTGATACCAAATATATTTCTAAGATACAAATTACGTGTTAGCTTTTACAGACAAATTTCGATGCTAATTTTAATGTAGCGTTGGATGTAAATGCTGCAGAGACATTAAAAGTGTTCAAAATTTCAGGCAAAATTTCAGTACATTTCAGGCAAGATATTTTAATAAAATTTTTTTTAAAGATTTGACTGTTTATATTTATCGGTAACCACAACAGACATAGGCGTAGCGTACCTCTAATTTTTTTTTTTTTTTTTTTTTTTTTTTTTTGGGGGGGGGGGCACGAATTGAATTCAGTTAGGGCCCTCCTCAGCGCATTGACTGCCGGACGGTCCTTAAAATATGAAATATTATGATTTTTTCAAAATTGAATAACAATAGAATTGATGTTTGAGTAGTATCCAAAAGTTATACTATGAGAAAAATAAATATAATATAAATAAAATGAGAAAAAAATATAACATCGAATTTTTGTTATGGATCATATCATTGATAAAAACTATTTTAAGACTAAAGACATAATCGGAAACTTCAGTTTCACAGTTTGAAAAAGCGGGAAAAAACCACCTTTCTTAAAAGTTATCAACAATTTCCCGATTTTAACTGAACTTCTATTAGCGTTTTAATTTATTTCAAGTTAAGTTAGGAGGCACGTGCCCCCCCCCCCTCCCCGGGCCCTCCCGACGCTATGGCTATGGCAACAGATGTATTGCACCCATACTAAGATTTAATATTTTTAATTTAAGTTCTACACCCTATCTGTAACTAGATTCTTTATTTTTTACTGTGAGTAACACTTTTGACTCTTATTTTGACTGCTTGCGAGCAGTATAATTGCGAAATAATGTAAATTAAGAATTTTGAAACTACAATGCACCATTTCAGTAGTTTAGATGACTTAAGAGGCAAGATCAGTGTATCCTTTCTTATTTTGCTCAAGGCTATCTTAAAGCACATGCTATAATTTCCAACTTCCTTTTCTAAAGTATAATGCATGGGCTCAGACATATTTCTTAACATCCCTTTAGAAACACTGTGCTTTAGTACCATCTACAGAGGCTGTTCACACATTTTTTAGACGATGTATATTGTATTCACAAAACTAAATTACATAAAATTCTTGTGTTTTAAATATTCTATTTCACATCCCTTATTCTGAACTATCTTTCGACACCGCAATTTCCAGGAAAATAATGCCTTTTGAAGTGTCAGAAGAGGTATTCTATCCCATTCCTCCTGAACAGCTTTCCAGAGTCCTGTAAGGGTTTTGGGACAACGTTTGGAAAATGCAGATTTTAAAAGTCCGAAAGCACAAAAATCCATCGGGATACATCGGGAGATTTAGTAGGGATATCAGTGAAGGGTATGGCCTTGATACCAGTTTTTTGTTCCATTTCTTTTAGGAAATTTACAGTGGATTTTGATGTGTGACTGCTAGCTTTGTCCTGATGGAGTCTCACAGATTGATGACACTGTGGGTAAAGCGATGGTATTTCATTCAAAAAAATTGGCTATAAAATATGTTCCTGATAGTATTTGGAGTTAATCTTGACATTTTTTTCCACTCTCTTTATTTTTAACTTGCCGTTATAAGAAAAACCAGCAACAATCATGAATCCCTTAGAAAAACTTTCTTTCGATTCTTTGAACCATGTACTTAAATTTTTTTTCTCCCCTTTTATGATAATAAATGACTTTTTTTTGTTGAAATCATTTAAATACACCCATGATTCATCTATTGTGACAATTGTTTTCCATTTTTCTTTGGATAAGTGTTTCTCATATAGAGTTCTGCAGCGTGTCCTGCGTTCAGCGATATGATTTGGAAGAAGACGATGCACATTCGTTTTTTCGCTTTCTTAAGATTTAAATCAACGTTTATCATTTTGTTTACAGTGGACACCGAGCATTTTAATGATTTTGCAACTGTCCTTTGACTAGGGGGATTTTCTTTTAACATTAAACAACGTACCTTTGCAATAGTCGAAGATGTCCGTTTTTTCCTTGGATACTTGTTTGGAATTTTTGTCCCACTTGAGGCTCCAATTTGACGTTTTTTTTTCCTTTCTTGTTGACGATATTACCTATCGACGCTTTAGATATCACAAAACCATGACTCTCACATCGATTTTGGATAACGGAGTATGCATATTTCTCTTCGGAAAGAGCATAAATGTAGCCTTCGAACCACTGCTTTGTTAAAAACGCCATTTTGAATAAAAACAAAACTTTCAAGCCGGAGACGATAATTTTGACTTTTAAAAACATAGTACAATTGCAATTATTTCTTTTGCAGCAAACGATTTTTTATTACCGCTTACCAAAATCATCTAAAAAATGCGCGAACAGCCTCTGTATTCGTGTAGTGCCAGCTGATGACGATCTTTTAGTTAATGAAGCATATTTCCAATTAATTGCTCGTCAACATTGTTAGACTTAATGGTTATTTTAAGAAGTTGTTTGTTCCTGTTTGGTACATAATTCATTTTTATATATGTATGAATATTCGCCAAAATTTTTATCCCTAAACCATTTTATTCCTTAACTAAAAATCAAAAATCATAAAGATCTATCCTTAACAACAAACGAGCAACCAAAAAAAAAAAAAAGCGGTTTAAAGCTTTGTGTTTTTCTAAAACTCTTAAAACCTCCAAAAGTCAAAAACCAGAAATAAAAATTTTGTACCATTCCTCAAGCTTCTAATATTACCACATAATAATTAAATTTATAAAAAAAATTAATAAAAACTAATAAATTGATTGTCTTAATCAGTACTGTAAACTTCATTTAATGTTTGTGACATTTACATTTGTACGACTGGTAAGTGAACGGGATTTCTGCCTTTTCTATGCAGATGATAAAATGTGCCAAGTAAAAATTAATAATCCAAAGAGTCTTTATTGCTAAAGCTCTAAATTTGTATGTAATTCAGTACGACAAAAACGGTGCACAATAGCATCATAATAGTAAAAAGGCGATACCTCTGATAAGTCTTAGAACAGAATGAAATAAAATTCGTTATAATAGAGTACTGGTTACAAAGATATCGATATCTTTAATTATATTTCAGAGTTTATTTATCATTAAATTAAAATCCCATGACTAGAGATGGATTTATAACAAATTTTTTTGCTGCCATCTGCCGGCTAAAAGAGGAATCTTCTATTTTCATAAATCTATTCTATTTTCAAAATCAGCGTCAAATCAACCAAAAATTTTAACTTGAAAATTTTTCTTTGCAGAGCAGTTACAGTGGAGTCCCGATAATCCGAACTTCGGTAATCCGAAAGTCCGCTTAATCCGAAATTAAAGTAAAAAAGAACTAAGGTTACGATAAAACCACAGTGATACTAATTAATGTGAAATATATTTCTGAAAATTACAAGAAAATTCAAAGTTAGACAATGTACTGAACTAATTATTTCTGAACTTTATTGGCTTGAAAAAAATCTATTATTTTTTTTCTTTGTCGAGGGGAAGAATACCTCTCCTTTGAAGCCAAATTACGCCAACACGTCAGAAAAATGGTGTCCGCATGGTTCGCAGACTGTTGCTCTATGTAGCGTAGCGTTACATCAAATGCATTCGCGGAGTCTGAGTGGGATACACTTTACTCGCTGTCACCGTCTGCTTCACCTTCCACTCGTCTGAGGTTTTGACAAGTTCTTTCTTGTTTTAACAATTTCAACAATCTGCTGATCGTCTAAAATTCAACTGTAGCACTGTGTCGTATTGTTAGAACAACTTACTATCTACTGTTCTGTACGATACTGTTCTTACAGTACAGACTACCGTATAAAACAGTTTAGACAGACCATATAAAATAAACTGTGTAATCACACGTAATATGTAATATTTATGTAATCACACGTTATTGTGTAATTTAAGTTTATTTTAAGAAAGATTTCGATTAATCCGAAAAATTCGTTAATCCGAAATTGGTCTGGTCCCAATCATTTCAGATTATCGGAACTCCACTGTATTACAATTCTTGAATCATAAACAGCCCGAATAGACTGAAATAATTAATTATTTCAGTCGGAAATTATCTCAAAATAATTCCGTATTCAAAGCAATATTTATTTAATTTAAGTTTAATTCGTCATATCTTGCTAATTATAGAGTACTGTATTACGGGTGGTCTAGTAAATGTATAAAATGCCAAATTTTATAGCGTGCTAAAAATATTCACAGATAAACATTTGTAAACAAAATGCTTGAACTTTGGATTCAGTCTGATTTCAGGCCTTCTCACACTTGCATAACTAAAGATGGGGGGGAGGGGGGGAAATCTGTGATCGATTCATCGACATTACTTGCGACTTACTCTCGGCGTTTCATCTAAAATCATTAGAGAAATGCCCGGAGTTAATGAAAAGGAGCTTCATTAAAAACCGCGTCGATAGCTTCCTAACTCAAGAATTTGGGACAATCGATTGAAAAAAGGAGGGAAAAATAAAATTAAAAATTTATCTTTCGATTGCCGTCCGTAAGTTCTTTTTCAGTAAGATTATCTGATAAAATTGCCAAGACTTAAATCCCGGTAGTAGAAAAGTCATTGTGTCGCTATATGGTAGTTACGAAGTGTTCCTTTGAAAATTTGTCAAGGCTAAAACAAAAATTCCGCACATGAAAGCAACAGAGCACTTTTCTCTACGGGAAAACTAATTAATTAAGTTAAAACGATCTCCAAATTTATTGTCAAACTGCGTTTGAATTGTTTTCATCGATTCGTTTAACAGTCAGTGCTGCTATGGACGGTGAATGTGGTAAACTGCAAAAATCCTCTGTTCAGTAGTAACGTTGGCACTACTGATGAATAGTCGATATTACCATCAAATTTTGCTTTAGGAAAGCCTTACTTTTTGTATTTAAGATTTAACATTAAAGGGTTGACTTCATTCCTCTGAAATGAGCTGCGTTCTAAGAATTGCTAAGTTTTCTGCATTCTTTTTTAGATATTTGAAAACCTTAAAATATTCACTATCTGTATTTGTAAAGTAGGGTCATTTCATTAGTTTTACGTCTAGGCGTTTTTCTGCCTTGTCTTCTTTGCTTTTGAAATTCACGAATAGGATTTACTTTTCAGTTTTACATGATTTTTTTTTGAGTTTTTCTAACCCATAACTTGTTTTATAGAGTCGGTGCAATATTTTCTATCCTTAAAATTTATTCATTTAACCTTAATAGTCCTTAATTTCTTAACCTTAATATTTTCCTGATATTTTTTAGACGTATTTATCAAAAGATGCGTTTGGCATTTATACTTACTTCCACTGATAATGTGATTTCTTTAAGTTGGTATAGAGGAAAAGTATAAAAACTATGAAAGCGATTAAATGAGGAACATGCTCTGGACTCAACATCGCAATACGGAATCCTGCATTGCAGCTATCCTGTAGGCACAGAAAAAATTATCATTACATCCTCAACCGGAATACTTATTTATTTTAATTTACAAATCTCATTACATTACCCCTTTTAAATGAATGTAATAATTTTATAATACAATTAAGCGTTTTCGAATTACAGAAGGTCGTTCGCACTTTATGGAAACGATTTTGATAGTTAAGTTTTATGCATAAATGCCGTATTTTTTGCGTCGATTTGCTTCTATCTGATAGCCATGGTAATTGACAATAGCTCTAGCTCGAATTTTCCATGAAAGTAAACTTTTTCTTAGTATCGCCATGTCAATTTTACCCCATTCCCCTCGTACCGTTTTCCAAAGTTCGTTCAGTGTTCTTGGATGCCGTTTTAATAAGGCTTATTTTCATAAACCAAAAGCGCAAAGTCCATTAGAGAAGCGTCAGGTAATTTTACCGGCATTTCATTAAATAGGATACACTTTATTTCTGTTTCTGATTCTTTCTTTGCTAAAAAAGCGGCAGTTGATTTAGACGTGTGACTAGAGGCTTTGTCCTCATGAAGCTCAAAGTTATCAATGTCCTTTCCATATAAGGCTAGAATTTCTTCTCCAAATATTGGTTCTAAAATATTCTGATGATAGTAGAGTGAATTAATTTTGGCTTTACTTGAGACTTTTTTTGTTTTTAATTTGCCGTTGTAACAAAATCCTGCAACTATCATGAAACCCTTTGAGAACTTTTCTGTACACTGACGAAACCATTTTCGTACAGCCATTCCAGTCAGTTGAGCAATAGAAAATTTATCTTTTTTTTTTTTACAGTCACTTAATACACCCATGCCTCATCAAGTGTTACCATAAATTTCCATTTTTCAGCAGCTAGGTGTTTTCCATATAATTTTCTACAATTTGTTTTTCTTTCAGCAATACGCTTTGGGGAAAGCAGATAAAATATAGGTTTAAACATCTTTTTAAACTTCAAATCTTTATGAATGATTTTACTTCCAGTGCCAGAAGACATTCCTAGTTTCGATGCAATGGATCATTGAGTCGGCGGATTTTCTTTTAGGATCAGAGACTTCACTTTCTTGATATTTACCTGCGTTCAAACAGTCTTAGGATTAGGTTTCACGATCATGTTTTCATTTTAACTTTCAATTAGACGTTTTTTTCATTTCAAATTTCACATATTATAAGTACCTTTTTTTTAAATGCCATAACCGCTATTTTTACACCGTTTTATAATTTTTTGATACGAATATTTCTCCTCGGAAAGCGCAGTTACGTCACCTTCGAGCCATCTATCAATTTTATGGGATATTTTCAAAATAAATCTTTTATTTTACATTCCAATCAAAACAAAACAGTAGCAGACGATTATTCATAAGTTGCCAAATTTTTATCTCAAAATGCAAACGGCAAAAATAAATTGCAAAATCGTTTCCATAAAGTGCGAACGACCTTGTGTAAAAGTTGCTTTATTTTATTTTAGTTTACTAATAAGTTAACTAAAAGCTTAAAGTTAAAACCAGTATCCACCGTCAAAATATATATTTATAGGAGAGAAGTCTTCGACAACTTTTAAAGGAACTGAAACACTGCTTCAAATGACTCTCCGGAAAATTAAGGTCGTCTCAAGTTATATATTCGCGTGAGTGCATCTCACAGAACATACTAACTCTCGTTTAAATCAGGAGACATTTTAAGCTTTTGGGTAAATAGGACCTGTTAAACGATACTTATTCGTCAAAATCTGGTAGCTAAAATTTTTTTCTTATGATAAAGCATGGACATCTAAGATAGTTCTTCGTGGAGATCGAAGAACTAGAGGTTCCTCTTTCTTGTGTAAAATCTTGTAAAGTTAAATTTTAAAAATTATCCTTTTTATGCCATAAAAGGAAGAAAGAAAAGTCAAATATCGTCCTGCGACGAAATGAAGGTTGTTTAAGCATTACCCTGCGGATTGTTGGATTCGGTTGGAATGTCACGAAAGCGTGCCTCAGCTATCACATTAACATCTCAAAATATGTAAATGCGCTTTAAAGAAAAACAGCAGAATTCCTTATAGGGAAAATTTTTTAATTTGACAAGTATGCTAATTATTCTAATAGACTTACATAAACTCTACAGCTAGACGTTTCTTTCTCTTGCTTCTATACTCTAATGAATTATCTATATATATAAAACAGTTCCCTGACTGACTGATTGATTGACTGACTGACATACAAAGCACAGACCAAACCGCTGGACCTATAGGGCTGAAATTTTACATGATGATTCTTCTTATAGTGTAGGGGTGCACTAAGAAAGATTTAAAAAAAATTCTTCTTAGATTTTTTAAAAATTAAATTTTTAAGCTGTTTTTGTATTTTTTAAAATTTGCATTTAAAATAATTATCTGAGGGTTATAAAGTTTATATCACGAGAACGATCATAAAAATCCCTTTAAAATGAAATCTTTTTCGAATCTTTCTCTCCATTTTCTGATTTTTGGTGAATTTTTAAAGATTAATTTTTAGAATTTAATTTATTAAATGCTGATCACGTAGTTTCTTTTTCTGGTACTTTAAATTAATTTATCGTCACGTGCATAGTAACGGAATAGACAAAAAAATTTCTTGCTAATGTTGCAGACGATTGGACATTATCCAAAAAAATATTAAAATACAGTAAAAGATAAGTTCCTTAAACTGTACTACATTAACTGCACTATATAAAAGAGATGATGTATAACACCACACTTAGGAAAATTTCACAAGGCATGAAGACAAACTCTTGGTAACTCAAAAGAGTTTTATTAAATAGTCCTAAAGTATAATCTATACAAAGAGATATGTACAACAAGATATGTACAACAAGTTAAGTTGCTGTGGGCATGATACGGCGTTAGTAATATAGCACCAAGATGTGCTTGCAAAATCTCAACACGGAGAGATTTTTCTACGCGACAATTCGCATAGCTATACAGGAGACTATACAGGTGAATACTTGGGGTGACGCTACCAACAGCGAACACGGGGGAGAGGTCAGTGATCCTGACCACGTGACCCTCCCTCACGGTCCCCACTTCAACCCCAAAATATTTTACACTATATTCTTTAGTATTTTTTTATTAGATTTAATTTGAATATTTTCTATTTTCTTCTACATTATTTTGTCTATAAAAATATTCCTTACGATTTTTTTTATAATTTTTTTTTCTTTTTTATTAACATCAATTGCATACATTGATCGTATAGATATAAATATATATATATATATATATATATATATATATATATATATATGTATATATATATATATATATTTATTTATTTATTTGGAATTAATTACATACATTGACCGTTGTATTTGATTGGAATGTACTCCGTAGCGAAGTGCGGGTTTTCAGCTAGTTTCCTTATATTTACGAAGTAAGACGTAAGTTATCACCGTTATTGTTGTATGTGCGCTACTGTAAAAAAGTTTCACTTTCTGTAACAGTTGCTGTCATAGCAGAACTATTTTGATTGTTTTAATTAATCAACATTGTATGTTATTATTTTGCCATTTTAACTATCTCTATTTTGTTGCTACTGGAAAGTGTTGCAATGGAGATATGATTCGAAAAACATGTAGAATTAAAAAAAATATATCAAAAATAAGTTCATTGATGCGGCTTGCGAGGGTAATTTCTTTTTTCCTTTGTTACACTGGACTCGGGATAATCAGCGTTAATTAAAACATGGCATGCACGGAAAGTCGGAAAACACGAATAAACGAACAAAAAAGAAAAAAGTTCCCCTGTGTACCGTAAAATCCGAATTAGTTGGAAGTCTTAAATGAATAACAAGTAGTGGCTTAAACGCGTTTTAATTAAAACAGTATTAAAACATTCATTATTTAAACTTTTTTTTTTAAAAAAAAGGCTGTTAATGTTTACGAACCATGTTAACATTTTCAGATAACTTGTTTTTCATTCCCAATCTTTTTCTCTTGTGACGCGCGGATTATCCGCAGAACGGACTATCGGGAGTTTCACAAGAAAAAATAAGATTTGTATTTTTGTATTAAAAAATATTTATCTATCCTTAAGGCTGCCGTGTACTAAACCTATTGGATTTGCACACCTCAATGTAATGTTAACCTATGGAGAAAATTTGTCCAGGGATTGCCGACTTGGATTTAAAGATTTTTAACGTAGGATTACGTTCCTCCATAACGGTCCTCCGGAAAGGTAAATTTCAGACGCTAAAACTGTCCGTCCATCCGTCCTCACAAGTTATAATTTTGGCAGCGCGCCAAACCGAGTCTATCGCTTGGACAAGTTAAACAGAAAAGTACCAAGATGCGTCAAAATTTTGACATACATATATAGATATACGTACATATATATAGCTTCATATATACATATAAAAGAGGATACATACGTACATATATATAGCTAAATATATACATATATAAAAGAGGTAAGCAACAATAAGTAATCCTACGTTAATAACCCTCAGTAGTTTCGTTAGAAAAGACTACCTGAAAATGTTTTCTTTTAAATTATACTCCGTAACAGAGAAAGAAATTTTACACCTTGAGACATTTTCGTTTTTTTAAAAAATTCAAATAATATTTTGAAATTTAAATTATTCGGGAAAAAAATCTGGTATGGTGTGTTTTAAACGCTCATCAATTAATTCCTTTGGTGGACGAAATTCATAAAATGAATCCTGTTGCGAAGTGCAGAAAAGTTCAGGCTACCTGAAAATACCATTTTTACTGGATTATCAGCATTTGTGTAGCTGCAAATAGTAGACAAATTTTCTCCATAGGTTAACATTGAGGTGAGCGAATCCAGTAGAATTAGCACATAGCAGCCTTAACAAACAGCACACCTCTATGATGTCCTTTCGTAGAGAGAGTAGCAACTGCGCTATATGATATACTCAATACATATTCATTGAGTCATAAAAACCGACGATGAATATTTCTCTCTCGAGTGAACCATCCAGCGAAAACGTTATGATGAAGATTGCAAAATTCTGAGAAATTTCTAATGCTAAGATACTAAACCACTGCATCAGCTACTGACTGTAGATTTTTATTGAGATTAGGCGTGACTTTGTGAAACATCACACTACATATTATGTATTATCATAGTGACTCGACATATCCGGTCTAATTAAGAGGTTCAAGATGTTGCCTTGGAGGCGGGTCAGAATTATGGCGGTTAAGAGTTTAACCTGGATCTCCTTCTAACCGGATATCTATTTAATACCAATCGACGTCAAGATCTCCCTTCTTAAACCCTACAGATGATACCTTATAGTAGGTCTATCACAATTTGTTCAAAAGTCGGAGATATTACGTTCAAACAGGTAAACGACCCTCTAGATCAGGAAACAGCAACATTTTTATTTCATGGTGTCAAATTTTGCGATCTGCATGTTAATCTGTTGACAATCATCTTGTGGTGAGCAACATCCAATCATTAGTAAATCAGCCAACAGCCAATTATCTTGTGAGCAATGTGATCTTGCATATTACATTCTGCCCATGGCCGTCATCTACTCATCAGCACCTTTTTTCCGTCAGAACCTCGATAACAGACAGACACTCTGCAAGCTCTGACAAAGGTTCTACAAAACTGGTGGCCTTACTCTAAGCTTCCTGTCGATTCAGAGAAATATTAGTTCAGGTTTAACAGGTGCTTATGTCTTGACATCTATCTAAGATTTCTGATTTTCCTACTTATTGGGACATTCATCATACAGACACAAGGGACGGCAGAACTGTATAAAACAAATATATATATGTGTGTGTGTGTGTAAGTAAGTAAGTAAGTAAGAAATATATTAAATATTATGCCATCCGTTCTATCATTTAAATTCCCTTTCCTAAATCTAATCCCCAGTAACATTACTTTATCGCTATAAAACCTTAGCAACAGAAATTCCCATGAATCGCATGCTTTTGCATTTGTACACGTGTACATTTTCGGATTCAGGAGAATAGGTTCTTATCGCGAGACCCAAATTCTGTTGATCCTACAAAATAATAGCCACACGTTTTTTTCGCCCTCTCGCGCGTAAGGTTGAAAGGTGATATTAGCTTCCGAGCCGTCTTATGAAATGGACGGATATACTTTGTCGCTCTAATAAACGATTCGGCCACGCTGCATCAAAATTTTATTCCTTTCAGGCTGAGTCTAGCTCCGGCCATGTAAATATGAGCTAGTTTTCCTTTTCAGGTTGTATTTTAAGGACGTGATGTAATGGATATATTATATATATATATATATATATATATATATATATATATATATATATATAATATAAATATATATAATGGTCCAGTAAAAGCAGCTGGAAAAGAGTTCGTTATTGGGACACAGTAAATAGGCGAATTATTTTCAATAGTTTATTGTCGTTCATATGCAGTTCCCCATAGGGAGGGAGCTAGACCGAGTGACATATGAAATGTACAAACAATATGGAAAAAGGCGCAGCTTTCAGCCGTGTACTCATTTTTATATCGGGAAAATACAGAAGAGGTGATGCAAAGGTTATTCCCTATGACGTTATGTTACGTCATGGACTGGGGCGTGTCCGATGAATCTTATCGGTTCAGTCTCCCTAGACAGGGGTTGTCTTAAGTCTATAAGGATCTTTCTCTGTCTACAGGGGAACGAAGGGATTAAGTACTGCAATCTTTATGAGAATTACATCTTTAGAAATCGAATAAATTATGTTTTACAGGAACATGGAGAAGTCAGATTATTAATATAAAAATTATTTTTATATTACATATATATTCTAAGAAAGCGAAAAAGTAAAGCCTAAGAACAGTTAAGTCTGATGACATATTTTACGGCTATCCTGTCACGGCTTACATCCTATCTTCGGCTTTGTAGATAGGATGAGTATGTCACGACCATATTTTAACAATTTTCAACCTCTTGACTTCTCAGAAAGTATAAAACCTTTATAAAATCATTATAAATAGCTGTGAAATTGGCTATATTGGTATTTCTAAAGCAAATCCAGCTTTTTTACAGGCGTAAGGGAAAGAAAGCTGAATTTATTTTAGAAATTTATTTTGATCTTGTTTTACAGTTATTAATATGATAACTGTAAATTAAGTTATTCTATAGTTATTTATATTTTATTATAGTTTATTTAATTACATGAGATCTTTCGCTAGTTTTGGTGCTAATTTTCTTATTCGTCGACTACTCCTTTGATACAATTATCTTCATTTGCTACAAAAATGCAAAAACTCTATTAGTCTGGGCTTGAATAATAAAAGTTTTTTTTTATTTACATATGACAGATTAGGCAGTTTTTAAACCAACAACCATAAATTTAATCTAAAAACCTAGCCGGTGTCTTTGAAAACCTTATCAAACGTCTATTGATTTTCATGGCGATCCATTCGGGCATTTATCTGTGCATAAAGAAAGATGAAATATGTAAAAAAAAAATAACATTACTGAGAAGGGTGTATCGAAGGGGCTGTGTAACAATTCAGAATGCTTGTTAATAGGAGATCCCGGGTTTCAGTCCAGGAGAGGCAGGAATATTCAGATGAGAGGATGGAATATCTTGGCCACTAACAACACAACCATTAGAATGGACTGGTATTGTGGCAGACAGCCGGGAGGAACTATAACTTTTGTGGGCAATCGTGCTCAGCAGACTGCTTTGTCAAGACTCCTGAGTGGTCACCTGAAGTGCTTTAAGGCTGCTATGTACTAAGAAAAAATCGTATTTTCCTTTTCCTCTTCTTGCAGACTCTTGTGGTGGAAGGAGTCCAGTTGACAGTTTGAGAATTCCACCCCCCTTAGGATTTACATTTTGAGGGATTGTAATGGCTCTCTCTCTATAGGGGGGTTAAGCGCTGCCCCCAAATTTTTTATTTAAAATATATTTTTATCAACAATTTACAGGTACATAAATGCTGATAATCAAATAAAATTGGTATTGTCAGATAGCCTGAACTTTTCTGCAAAGCGCTACAGGATTCATTTTATAAATTTCGTCCACCGAAGGAATTTATGAGCGTTTAAAACACACATACCAGATTTTTCACCGAATAATTTAAATTTTAAAATATTAATTGCATTTTTTTTAAAAACGAAAAATGTAGACAAATGTGAAATTTCTTTCTCTATGACGGAGTACAATTTAAAAAAAAAAAAAAAACTTTGAATCCAAGTCGGCAATCCGTGGACAAATTTTCTCCATAGGTTAACATTGAGGTGAGCGAATCCAATGGGGTTAGTACATAGCAGCCTTAAATTTGATCAAGGCAATAAGATCTTCCCCATTTATGGAAAATGTAACATCAATCATTCCACCCCTCACAATCTTCTTTCTTGCTTGGGGATTGAAAAGGAGGATTTGATGCAGAGTCCTCTCCTTGTCTTGGATTTTAAAAATTGTTTTGGTCTCATGGATCTGGTCTAGTCTATCGGCTAGATCAGATAGAATTATTAACAACAACAACAACAACATTAGAATAATTTTTCTTCCATAATCTGGCATTTTTCGTTAATTTTGGTGCTAATTTACATAATCGTTAATTAGTCGTTTGATTCAACTGAAAATACCCCAGTTGCTACGAAAATGCAAAAACTCGATTAGTCAGGGCAAGAGTAATAATAAGGTTTTTTTTAATTATATATGAAGATTAAGGCAGTTTTTAACCAACGACCAAAAATTTTATCCAAATACTTAGACGGTGTCTTTGAAAACCTTATCAAACGTCTCTTGATTTTCATGGCCATCCAATCTGGCATTTATCTGTACATAAAGAAATATGAAATATGCAAAATGATACTGATACTGATACTGAGAGAGGTATATCCAAGGGCGGGGCTTGTTAAGGCTACTGTGTAACCCTATTGGATTCGCTCACCCCAATGTTATCTTATGGAGAAAATGCGTCTTCTATTTACAGCTACATAAATGCTGATAATCCAATAAAAATGGTATTTTCAGATAGCCTGAACTTTTCTGCACCTTGCAACAGGATTCATTTTATAAATTTCGTCCACCAAAGGAACTGATGAGCGTTTAAAATACAATATACAAGATTTTGTCCCCGAATAATTTAAATTTTGAAATATTTACTTTAAAAAATACTGGGAAAAAAAGGGAAAATGCCCCAAGGTGTAAAATTTCTTTCTCTATTGCGGAGTACAATAAAAAAAAATCTTTAAATCGAAGTTGACAATCCTTGGACAAATTTTCTCCATAGGTTAACATTGAGGGGAGAAAATCCAATGGGGATAGTACACATCAGCCTTAAAGGAGATCCCATGTTTGAATACAAGGGTAGCGGTAATTTTCAAATGAGTGGATGAAGTGTCATGGTAACTAACACCATAATCATTAGAACAATGAAATTCTTTCCTAGAACTGGAATTAAATAATCGTTATATGGCTTGTTTTGTCCTATTGTTTTTTTTTCAATGCAACAATTGACTGATCATTTTGATTGCGAATTCCCTCTGTTTGCCTGAAATAAGAGGGAAATGCGCATAAGACACTTGTTAGGTTCCATTAAATAAATATTTGTAAACTTAAAGAGCCTCAAATTAGCTTCTAGCTTTTCATTCTCGCGTCTCATTGATGATGTCTCCCAAACTCAGGTTCATACATTATTCAAAAGCCGCTCGCTGTTTTCCCTAATGCCAAGTCTGGCAAAAGACCAGAAATGTCGTTCACAACATTTTCAGCCTTGGGATAAACGCTGGAAAGAAACATATACGTCTCCATATACGAACAGAAACAAGGAGAACGAGGTGTTTGGTGCGAATGATGGAGTATTTTTCCCTTTCCGAATGTTACAAATTACATGTATTTAGTGGACGTTTTAATTTCCGGACGATAATTATGAACCGCTGTAAATAAATTAAACGCACCGGATTACAGGCTTGTAACAAAACTTTCGTGTCAGATATCATAATTTTCTTTTTATTTATTAGCTGCGATGTTCCGCTTATAAATCACAGTAGACCACCCTTTGGGTCGCTTACTATTCATAGATTATGATTAATTTAAGCTGGTTTCGAAAATGAAGATTTATTTTGTGATAGTTTAATGGAATATTTCAAAACCAATCGAACCCTTTCCTATCTTTTTTTCTCTGCTTAGAGTCACATTACTGAGTAAGTGCATTTTTTTTAAGTAAAATAATTTTGCTGAACGTAAAACATTCTTCTTTCAGCCAACAATTGGCAGCAATAAAAATTGAAATGAATGAATGTTTCATCTAAACTTATATTTTCTTGAACTCTATGAAATCCCATCAACGATAGTGGTGACTTTGATTAGCTACCGTTCATTGCTTTATAATTTTTTTTGAAGTGATTCTTCTAAAATTTGGCAGCTATTGAGCATATTTATTTATGTGAGGTTGATCGATAGACAACATTTAAATATTGGGCCTTCGCCAAATATTTTGTATTAACCTAAAAAAAATCGCCAAATGGTAGCTAATAGGAAATACAGCCGTTAAATTATCTATAACTCCATAAATCCCCATCCCGATTTTAACAAAACTTATTTAATCTGTGTCTGTATGCACATTTCAGTATATCGTAGCATGAACTGCATACTAACTTATTTATAAGAATACTGAAGTACCGTATTCTTTCAAATATGGCGAGGTGGTACCACATTTTTGGCTGTGTTCATTAATAGGCAATATCAACGATTTTTGGTGTTACGTACATGCATTCATTATACTGAAGTACATTATAAAACTAAGCTTTTTAGTATAAAGCAACCAGACATGTTTCATACATAGACTTCGGCTAGAAACTGAAAATTTCATTTCCATTTATGCTCTAATCCAGTGGTTCCGGAACAGTCTTCTTGATTTTACTTATTATTCAGGATATATTTATCAAAAATTGTTAGAACTATCTCTGCAATATTGCTTCGGTTTTGCAGTATTTGCTTCTCTTTTGTACAACTTCCTTTTGTGAGGGGGCTCTCCACGATGCTATATATAAAATATAATCCTCGAAATTGAGCGAAGCTGCACCAAGTCAAATATTTAATGTGATATTTGTCTGATATCCAGGAGGAAGAACAATCCTAACCATCGAAACGCCATAAAAAAGAGGAATTGTTTTATATTCATGGAACTAAAATTTTTATTGTGTCTTTCATTGTGAGTTTATTTGTATGTAATTCAGAAAAATTAAAATGGGGCACAGGTGTGCCATACCTGACACATGATAGAGTATATCTGACATAAAAACAAGAATAAAACAAATTTCGCTAAAATAGGCCTCTCCCTACCGAGTTATATGCATTTCTCATTATATTTCAAAGTCTATTCATGATTAAATTTTACCTCTGGAGGTGCGGGATCAAGTGTTCCGGTCTCGTCACTTGACTCTGTTCTAAATTACGGGACCGGCTCGTAGGGGGTAATGCTTGCCACCTATACGGTGCCCCCTTAAATGAATGGCCAGCAGTCTCGCCCTTTACTGTGAACAAATGGCGTCATAGCCAATCTTCCGGGCATTTGTAATAAATAAATAAATAAATTCATGATTAAATTCATATAAAATATGTCGGGGTTATTCCAAATGTTATTACAGCCGTCTAATGGTGTAAAAAAAGTAATGTTTTGTCTTCAGTGCTAACTCTGAGGGATTACTAGCAAAGCTGAGAAAGGGAATATTTTCGAATACTTTGAAAGAGGGCAAATCAATTAAAATGTTGTTATTAATGCAACATGCTTTCAAGAGCACAGAGAAGCTATTTCCTGAAATAACGTAGAGTGATTCAGGGATTATAAATGACACAAATGGATTGAAATACTTAATGAAGTTATCCCAAAATAAACCTTTATTTCGGCATGATACTGAAATTTGTTCAATTCTTCATAACCTGTGAGTAGTGAGATTCCCAGTGGATGACGGTGGTCCATGTACCATTAATAAACATCGAAATAATTTTTCATCGATGACTGTCTTGGGCAGTGTGAAATTACTGTATTAATAAAAAATAAAATTAATAAAAAACGCATTAATTAATGATGCGAATGAATGCCTTTAAGGAAAATAGTTGTTTTTTTTTGTCGAAATTTCAAATAGTTTTAAAAGAAAATCTCAAAACAGACTCCACCCAAATCTTTCTCTTGCGTAATAAAGGTGCTTTCCAAAACCACAACATTAGGCAAGTGATATAAACTCTTATACTCTGTACTCTCCACAGCAGTGTTTTTGGCTTTAGGGCTGCTGTGTACTAACCGTATTGGATTCGCTTATCTCAATGTTAACCTATGGAGAAAATGTGTCCAGGGATTGTCGACTTAGATTAAAAAAAAATTAAAAAAAACATTGTACTCCGTAATAGAGAAAGAAATTTTACACCTTGAGACATTTTTCGTGTTGCAAATAATATTTTGCAAAATGCAAATAATATTTTTTAATTTAAATTATTCGGGGGGAAAATCTGGTGCAGTGTGTTTTAAATGCTCCCAAATTCCTTTGGTGGACGAAATTTATAAAAGGAATCCTATTGTAAGGTGCAGAAAAGTTCAGGCTATCTGAAAATACCGTTTTCATTGGCTTATCAGCATTTATGTAGCTGTAAATAGTGTACACATTTTCTGTATATGTTAACACTGGGGTGAGCGAATCCAATAGGGTTAGTACACAGAAGCCTTAAGAAAGCCACATAATATTTTTTAAAAGAGCGGAAAGAAAGTTATACTGTTTAAGGTTTCTAATTTGAAAGTAAATTTATCTTTCCAGTGTTGCATTGCCGCCAAGCGAATTTTTTTCCTAAACATGCAATGGCAACAGGGAGAAAATCATGGTCATATTTGTAAGTAATGCATTGTTTGGGTTTTACAGCAAACATGTACTGCGGCTGTGTAGTTACACCCGTGACGTCAGATGCCCAGTAGATGTAAATGCTGGGGGGAAAAATCCATAGGTAAATACTTATTTTTATGCAGACGCCTGGAAATCATTAATTTCCAATCTTCGAACTTTGCATTAGGAAATTTTCGGAGATCGTCTCTTAAGTTTTAAAGTGAAACAAGGCGTGCCATGATGGAATTAAATTTCTAAGCGGCTAATGTGTATCAGTCATAATGGAACCAAGTTCCATTTAAGCTACAGGAAAAAGTTAAACATATTACAGTCTAGCATTTAATATTTTTTTTTCCAAAAAAGGTGCCAAAATAATCTCTGAGAAAGGAATTCAATGCATTCTAATTTTAGGCCTTTCGAAATTTTACTAGTTAAAAAAAGAAATAAAATCAAACTGAAATAAATGTAAACAGTATTTTTAAAGTAAAATTATCCTTAAAAGATGTTGGTGAAATGGAGATCTGTATATTAATAATTCCCCTTTTCAAAAAAATTTTAAAATATAAAAATACGCCATATTCTTCCTCTACACTTGAATAAACACTTGCTAGAGAAATCCTTAAATGCGAGTTGAAAATCAGCAAGAGGCTTTCCCCTTTCATTTATTTCAAACCTGATATTGCAGGTAACCAGGTGGTGTCTGGAGTACTTTTACAGGCAGAATTATAGTTGCCAGTAAAACATAATTTATATTTGTTTCCAATTTTTACTAAAGTTATTATCTCTCTATTCTAAAAAGAACTAACTGCCGCTGCCGCCGCCGCCGCTGTCAAAAGCTTGTCACGCTATCTCCTCCGAAACCGCTGGGGGTATGGGGTCGAGACCGATACCAATCGATGCAGAACAATGTGGGGAAGAAAGTAAGACATGTCTAATATTCGTCGGACTTTAAGTTTTTTTTTATTTTATGTTTTGTGGGAAAATATGGACTTTTTCATGTTCAGATTACGATAACTCGCCAAAAATGGATCGTAGAATTTTTTTTTTTTTACAATCTAAGACTACAGACATTTCTCCTTCAAACAAGACCTCATTTGTTTAAAAATAATTTAAAACAGACTGATATTTTTATTAAAATTGAAAACCCTTTTTTTGGAAAAATTTATGCGTTTCGAGATATATAAATTCGATGCGCTCAGACTTATTATGTTACAAAGAAAATATTTATATCAACTGGAAGATGAAAGCTTTCTCATTCATATAAACTTCATTTCAAGTCTCTATCTTAAAATTTCGATTTTTAATTGAATTTTAAAGAAATGCTTCAAAAAAATCTTCTCATTCGCTTCCTTTGAAAGAAGATCCGATTTTTCACCCATTCATCCATTTCGCCGGGCTTCATCCATTTCGTCGGGAGGGGGGGGGGGGGGGAAGCTTCAACTGTAAACAAATGAATGACTCAATCGCTGTAAAAAACTATTGAGTCATTCATTCACTTGATTCACCAGAGGAGCGAGCGTAGCGAGGCTAGGGGCGAAGCCCCTAGTATTTTAAAATTTAATTTTACAAGACTACATAATTTTAAAATTTTTTTTTCCCACTGCGTTTTTTTCTCCCATATACACGGTCATACCATTAATATCCGCACAGCTGATTTTCAGAAAATAAACATGGTTTATTCAACTTCTCGTGGCTGAATGGTCTTTACTTTATTCCGTCCGATTCTATTTTATTTTATTTTTATTTATTTTTATTTTATTTTATTTTATTTTATTTTAACGTAGGATTACGTTCCTCAATAACGTTCTTGCGGAGAGAAAAAAAATTGTCCGGCGTCGCGAGTTATAATTTTATAAGCGCGTCAAACCCAGTAGCAGTAAACAGTTAAACAGAAAAGTACCAAAATGCGTCAAAAAAAAAAAAAAAAAGAGAGAGAAAGAAAAGAGGTAAGCAACGATAAGAAATCCTACGTTAATAACCCGCGGTAGTTTCGTTAGAAGAGACTACCTGAAATACAGAAGGTCGTTCGCGTTTTATGGAAACGATTTTGTAATTTATTTTTGCTGTTTGCATTTTGAGATAAAAATTTGACAACTTCAGGATAATCGTCTACTACTGTTTTGTTTTGAATGGAATGTAAAATAAAAGATTTATTTTGAAAATGGCTCCTAAAATTGATAGATGGCTCGAAGGGGACGTAACTGCGCTTTCTGGGGAGAAATATTCGTATCAACAAATTATAAAGTGTAAAAATCGCGGTTATGGCATTTCAAAAGAGGTATTTATAATATATTAAATCTGAAAGGGAAAAAAAGTCTAACTGAAAGTAAAAATGAAAACATGACCGCGAAACCTCATCCTAAAACTGTTCGAAAGCAGGTAAATGTCAAGAAAGGGATGTCTCTGATCCTAAAAGAAAATCCGCCGACTCTAAGATCCATTGCATCGAAACTAAGAATGTCTTCTGGCACTGGAAGTAAAATCATTCATAAAGTTTTGAAATTAAAAAAAATGTTTAAACCTAAAGTTCATCTGCTTTTGCCAAAGCATATTGCTGAAAGAAAAACAAATTGCAGAAAATTATATGGAAAACACCTAGCTGCTGAAAAATGAAATTTGTGGTAAGACTCGATGAGGTATGGGTGTATTTAAGTGACTGTAAAAAAAAAAAAGATAAATTTTCTATTGCTCAACTGACGGGAATGGCCGTACGAGATGGCTTAGTCAGTGTACAGGAAAGTTCCCAAAGAGATTCATACTAACTGCAGGATTTTGTTACAACGACAAATTAAAAATATTTATCCAAAATAAATTCATTCTACTATCAGCAGAATATTTTAGAGCGAATTTTTGAAGAAATTGCAGCCTTATATGGAAAGGACATTGATAAAGTTGAGCTTCATATGGACGAAGCCTCCAGTCACACGTCTAAATCAACTGCCTCTTATTTAGAAAAGAAAGATTCAGGAACAGGAATAAAGTGTATCACATTTAATGAAATACCTGTAAAATCAACTGACGCTTCTCCAATGGACTTTTGCGTTTTCGGTTTATTAAAACGAGCCTTAGGAAAACGGAATCCAAGAACACTGAACGGACTCTGGAAAACGGTCCATGAGGAATGGGGTAAAATTGACATGGAAGTACTAAGATAAAGTTTACTTTCATGGAAAATTCGAGCTAGAGCTATTGTCAAGAACCAGGGCTATCAGATAGAAGCAATTCGCCGCAAGAAATACTGCATTTATACATAAAACTTAACTATTGAAATCGTTTTCATAAAGTGAGAACGACCTTCTGTATTTATTTCATTTTTGTATTTTATTTCATTTTATTTTATTTTATTTTATTTTATTTTATTAATTTAAAAATATATATTTATTTATTTTGTGGATGGCGGGGGGGGGGGATGTTTAACAAAATCTTCCAGACACCAGTAAAGTTTTCTGTTTTGAAACTTCTTGATGGAAGCGTCCTCCATACTCGAATTCATCCCCAGAATGCTGTAGAGCAGTGATTTGTGAGTTTTTAAAAGATCATACCTGTTTATTAAATTCATTGTTTTGATATCACCGGCCTATAATTTTATATTCTCCTCGAGGTAGTAACTTGTTCTGTCTTTTGAGTTGCTATTCTGTCTCAAAAAGCCTGTAAGTTTTTTATGGCCTTTCACTTGTGAATTTACCAACAACCATTAAGGTAGGAAATCACAAACTATTAAACCGACCCGACCGTTAAGTATCCGACGTGAATAAACCTGTAGACTATATAGTCGCTACGTAATAATCCTGATTGCGCAGCCGGGGGTCCGCCTGTTCGCTCTAATAATAATTTAGGTCATAGGAGCCGTGTCAAGTAGAATAGACCAGTGATTCTCAACCTTTTCATACCTAAGGACCACTAGATGCCTTACCAAATCAATGGCGGACCGCATACACTAAAATAAATGAAAACCTGTATAGACCTAGGTGTACTACATACATAATTATTATTATTATGCCGAACGGCCAATATTTCGCGGACCACATGAAAACGCCCCATGGACCACAGGTTGAGAATCTCTGGTATAGACTACCGACTTCCCCCCCCAGGAAGGTAGGTAAAACCAAAATAAAAAATATAACATTCATTGCCATTCTGGGGCAAATATATTAAATTTTTAAAAAAAAGTTCCATAGTGAAAACAATCTATATATACGGTTACGTAAATTTCGCATAAAAATATCGAAATTTCGCAAAAAATTAATTACAATATATAAAATTCGCATTTATTCGTAAATATATATATATATATAAATTCAAAATTTCACATTAATTAAAAAAAATCACAATTTTACTTACTTGGTTGGGAAAGTATCAAAATTCTTAGTTAAAAGCTAACATTATAGTAGTCTCCACATTCTCTTTCTTAAGCCTTTAGCAATAAATAATAAGCAAATTTCGAGAGTGAGATCTCTCAATTAAAGACCGTGTACGGTCGTAGATAAGCAATTATGTTAATAAATTATTACCATTATTAACTAAATTCGCTTAAAAAGCCGTTTATTACCGAGTATTCACAGAAAAATAGTAAAGGAATAATTTTCGCATTTATTCGCTCATATCGGTAAATTTTGCCTTTATTCGCATCTATTTCGTAAAAAAGAAAATTACGTATCCCTATCTATATATTTAAGTTGCTAAGCCGATTCTTTGGGCAGTCCATGAGAGCAAACTACTGCATCAATTTACTTAAGTTTGGTCTTAAACAAAAGATTTTAATCTACAGATATGTTAAATTAGGTTTTTGTAATCGCAATTTCTATTAACAAGCGATAATTTGCAATTAAAAAATTGCCTTCTGCGCATGCTCAGTGACATGTTTAAATCTAGCATCAGATACTTACTAAGCACGAGGCCGCATAAACACGTTAATTTGTTTATTCCGAGGAATCTGTCTCTAGCTCTCTCTCTGCCATTTTTATTTTCAATTATGTTTGTGAGATATAGAATTTAACCTGACGGAAATTGTTTATTTCGTGCTATTGAGTAACCGTATTTCTTGTTAGTGGGTTCAATAGTAATTTTTTTAAGTGTATTTCTCTATTCTAAAAATTATGATTTTCAACATTTGGCAATGATGTGTTGAGTATAATTTGTTTATTAGTATGTTAGTTTACTATCCAGCCGTCATGTTTTGACGGGTACCAACTAGTTGCAATATAAAAAACTAAAATACGATACAATAGCAACTTAAAAGTTTTCGTTCCTTACTTATATTCTTGCCCATGTATAAAAGATTGAAAAATCAGCGTCGATTGTTTTGTTTTTTCCCCAATTTAAAAATATCTCCAGTGCTCCGTCTTATACAAGAAAAATATTTTTTAAAAAAAGAAAAAATTAGATAAGGGAGGATAAAAAAACAGAATTTAAACTATCCCTTCCATCTATCTTGGATGATATGAAGAAACAAGAAAAGGCCATTTAGACATGAGCAAACTGCTCTGGGATATCTCGAAGGAACAAAAACATCCATCGGTGAATCAGCGTTAATAAAAAAAAGTAAGCTGTAAAGAGACACGGTTAAAGTTGCATGTTGGGCTTCCGCAACGTGACCAGAAACAAGTAATAGCAGCAAGGTGTAACAGCACACATATTTTAGGTAAGCCAGAGGAATCGATGCATTTACACAGAAAACAGCAGAATATAATTAGTACTCTTAATAATCTGCGAACCGCTGTATACTATGCACTGTGTTTTTAATTTTAAAAAAAACAAGCATACGGACATGTTTTTAGCAAAAACATGGATTTCTGGATGGCAATCTTAACAAACGTTAGAGTGGAGCAAACCGTGGTGTCACAACCTTAGATGAAAACTTTTATGTTTATCTCAGAATTTTATTCGAAATGTCACTCTTTTAAGAATGAACTACTCCGAACTGAATGGAAGCAGAATAAAACAGGTTTCGTTAAAATCCTGGTGATAGGTATCCCACTTAGTAGTATTTTTATTTATATTTCACAGTATTTTTTATCATTTGATTTAGACCGGCATGACATTTTGAATTCATTTTATATTTAATCGTTGTCATTTGAGTGGTGCTAGAAAAAACTTTTGTTTTCGCAAAAATATCTTAAAACTTCGATAACTCGGCGTTATTAGAAAATTTTAAACCTAAGAATTTTAAACATGAATCTCTACGAATTTTTGTAAAGAATTATTATTTACTTTATATGAGGCGGTGAAATTCAAAGTGGTGTAAGTCACATTTTCAACTTTTTTCATTTGACGGCAAAAATGTAATCTCCATGTTCAATTTAGAGTGGAATTGTAAATAGTTATTATTTGCAATATTATAATAATTGTTATGAATTATAATTTGTTCAATTTATGGTGGATTTTTTGTAGTTTTTGCAGTAAAACTCTTTTGACTTACACCACTTGACTTACTGACTTACACCACTTTGCCTTTCACCGCCTCATATACAAATTAGCTGAAAACCCGTACTTCACTACGGAGTACATTCAAATTAAATACAATTGTCAATGTATGCAATTAATGCCAAAAAAATTTATATATTTTTTATATAATTTTATATAATTTTATATAATTTTTTATTTCTTCTGTCCGTGTGTATGTCACTGAACTCCTCCTAAACGGCTGGACTGATTTTAATGAAATTCTGTGTGTGCGATTAAGTTGATTCGAGAATGGTTTAGATTCACAATTTGATCCGATAGAAAATGTCTTTTTAGTTAATTAATTTATTTATGTGTTGTTGTTGATCTTTGGATAGTTTAGGTACACAATTGGATCCGGTAGGCAGCGCTGCAATCGCGTTTCAGAATTTTTTTTTATTTTCATGACCTTTAATGATGTATACACGCGCATTCAATAATTGGATCCGGTAGGCAGCGCTACAATCGCGTTTCAGATTTTTTTTTCATGAATTTTAATGCTGTATACACATGCATTGAATAACAATTAACTTAAACCTACGAATTTAAATTGTCAATTCTCATTTGATTCTATGCAACTTATGGAGTATTGAACAGCTCATTGATTAGTCATACCAATAGCCATATTAATTGAATTTCGTCCACATTCTTGCTAATTTTAAGATAGGTCGAGTTGTAACAACTGTACGCGTGGTGGTGTAAGGTTTTTTAGAAATAATTTTTTTTTCACATATTTTTCATCAAAACGGTCCAAATAATTTATAGTTTATTAAAATAATTTTATGATTTTTGGATTTACAACGTTTGAACAGCACAACGTTTGTCGGGTCCACTAGTATATATATATATATATATATATTATAAATACAACGATCAATGTATGCAATTGATGTAAAAAAAAAAAAAAAAACGAAAAAATATATTTATAAAAAAATCGTAACGAATATTTTTATAGACAAAATAATGTAGAAGAAAATATTCAAATTAAATCTAGTAGAACATACTAAAGAATATAGTACAGTTAATATAGAACAGTTTGAGGAACATTTCTTTTACTGTATTTTAATATGTTTTTGGATAATGTCCAATCGTCTGCCGCATCAGCAAGAAAAAAAAAATTCTATTTCGTGTTATGCACGAGACGCAAAATTAGTTTAAAGTATCACAAAAAGAAAAGAAACCACGTGATCTGCATTTAATACATTAAATTCTAAAATTTAATCTTTAAAAATTCACCAAAAATCAGAAAATGGAGGTAAAGATTCGAAAAACATTTCATTTTAAAGGATTTTTTATGATCTTTCTCGTGATATAAATTTTATAACCCTCGGATTATTATTTTAAATGCAAACTTTAAAGAATGTTACAAAAACAGCTTAAAAAGTTAATTTTAAAAAATGAAGAAGAATTTTTCAAAAATCTCTCTTAGTGCACCCCTACACTATAAGAAGAATCGCCATGCAAAATTTCAGCCCTTTAGGTCCAGCGGTTTGGTTTGTGCGTTACATGTCAGTCAGTCAATCAGTCAGTCAGTTACGGAGCTGTTTTATATATATAGATAAAAACATATGAAGTGAAGCAGTACATAGCCTTTGAAACTTAATTTTATTCATTTTTGTTCCGAAAGTAAATGCAGGTGCACCCTTGTGATTACGGTACCTTACAGGTACCTTTTCACATTGAAGGCACCATGAATATTGTTAACACTTTATCAGTGATAATTTTTTTGTTATCTTTGACAGGATAAAAGTGAGTTTCGGAAAAAAAAACCATGTCAATCTAGTACAAAATTAACTTTTTTAGCCCCGTTCAAAGAGCATCGTATCTCATTTCAAGATGGTGTATATGTAGGTTGAAGATGGCTAGAGCCAATGTGGGGGGGGGGGGGGTATGTACGAGAGTGAGTTATTAGCGGTCGACGTAAAAGCTCATTAGGGAGAGAAAAAAATACATCGCCCCAAAAAGCAAGGAAGAAACCCAAATGAAAAGGGAAAAAAAATGGATATTTTGAGTACGTGACTGGAAGTAAAAGTCATGGATGACTGATGTCTTTTACAATTTCACTGTGTTGTGTACGGAATCCGTAAGTTCTGTTAGAGAAAGGGATATCCTCAAATGATTCGTTGATCTCCCTTTGGAGTTAATTATAAAGTTAGGTAAAACTTCTTGGAGCATGAAAAAAGAAAATTAAAAAATATCGCTGTATGCTAAAAAAAATATAGCTTTTGTTTAGAAGATATACAAAGATACCTTTATTTTATCTCACTCAGCCTGTGCTATTTCATCGGTGTACTCTTCCTTTTTTTTTTAGTCACTCCTGGGTTATCTGATATAAAACAGTTCCGTAACTGACTGACAGATAACGCACAGACCAAACCGTTGGACCTAAGGGGCTGAAATTTTGCATGGCGATTCTTCTTATAGTTTAGGGGTGCACTAAAAAAGATTTTTGAAAAATTATTCTTAGATTTTTTTTAACATAATCCAACAGAGATAGATAAAAATAGTACAAATATAGACAAGAAACAAACAGAAATCAAGCACTCTGGATTCGAAATGCGCATCCACGCACCAACGGCAAGATTCTGTATAAGTGCCGGAACTGAACCATAAAACAATAGAGGTAACCGACAGGTCTCTTCATCAGGGAGCCTGACCATGTCAGTTACCTCAAGGGGAACTTTCTGAATAGGATGCAGGTAAGCCCAAAAAAAATGAAAAGAATCTAAAGAAAATGAAAAGACAAACACAACTTCATTTTCTTTTTGACTTATTGCTTCTTTGGGGGACTCGGGGCCTTGGGGTGTTTTTGGGGCTTACCTGCATCCTATTCAGAAAGTTCCCCTTGAGGTAACTGACATGGTCAGGCTCCCTGATGAAGAGACCTGTCGGTTACATATATTGTTTTATGGTTCAGTTCCGGCACTTATACAGAATCTTGCCGTTGGTGCGTGGATGCCCTGAGTGCTTGATTTCTGTTTGTTTCTTGTCTATATTTGTATTATTCTTATCTATCTCTGTTGGATTATGTATTTGTTTTCATTATGGGGATATGAAGCTTCTGCGCTATCCTCTATTGAAAATGTTTTCTTTGCAGGATATGTCTTTTGTTAAAGTGATTTAGCAGTCTATGCTTGATTTTTATTTTTGTTTATTTCTATTGTTTAGATTTTAGATTTTTTAAAATTAATTTTTTAAACTGTTTTTGTAACTTTTTTAAGTTTGCATTTAAAATAATAATTTCAGGGTTATAAAATTTATATCACGAGAAGGATCATAAAAAATTTCTTTGAAATGAAATCATTTTCGAATCTTTACCTCCATTTTCGGATTTTTGGTTAGTTATTACAGAAATTTGATACGAGGTGTTTATTAGGGATGCGACATCGATTTATTGAAGTCGATTTTTTTAAACATCAATGTTTTGTGCATCGATGTTCTCGACACTCCAGAACCTTCCATGGCGTTTTATTTTATAAATAATATAAACACGAGAGCGGCCATTTAAGTTTTTGTTTTGTTCTGGTTAACGTTAATTAATATTAAGATGCTTCCCAAAAGTACCGTAACTAAATCAGTTTTAAAGAATGGATGTTCTAAAACATCGATGTTTAAAAACATCGATGGTTTTGGGGCGATATTTTATTAGCATCTATGTTTTAATATTGAATATCGATGTTTCAAAACATCGATGTTTTGATGTCGATGTCGCATCCTTAGTGTTTATTTACATGTATTATAAAAATTTTGGTAGAGTCGTGTATTGGCCTAACAGAGGTTCTTTCCTCCGAAAAGAAACAATCTGTAAAACTTTCCTATTAATTTATAATGTGAAGAAATAAGAGTAGGGAAAATGAAAATCATTTATTATTCATCAACCTCACGAGCATCAGGTAGATATGCCCATCACCGAAAAATTGCTTGGCGAGAATCAGAATCTCGCCAAGAGCGCGATAACCGCCCCTACCTTTCCTTTCGGAAAGATACTCACAGGTGTAACGTAAAACTGAATTAAACAGCCATTCAGATAACTTCCCGCCTTTCCCCGATTGTTTCGTCCTGAGTGGTTATGTTTTATTTTATCTTAATCGGTAGGATGTTCCGAGACTGTCACGTGTTTTCACAATGGAAATTGATGACAGCGGAAGTGTGAGGAGCAATTGTGATGTAAAAATGGATAAATATATAAACGTGTTGCTCTTCCTCATCGCTGACAGCATGTGCATCAGTCATCGCAATTATTTTTGCCTTGAGCGTTCTCTCTCCTTAGTTTCGATTTCTCTCCGTGACTTGTAAATTAAAATCACCCTGATGAGGGTAAAGCCATTGAAATGCGTATGAGTATAAAGGGCGGCTCCAAGGGGGGTGCAGGGACAGTTGCCCCCCCCCCCTCCAAAAAAAGCCCAACGTATTTTTTTTTCATAGCCTAAAATTATATAATCGTAGACCTAATATTAAATGAGTTTAAATTTAAAATGAGAGGATGTTTATTTCTCTTATGTATATATATATATATATATATATATATATATATATATATATATATATATATATATATATATATATATATAATAACCCTAAGAGCCGACGTTGCCCCTCCCCTCAAATTTCTGGACTGGAGCCGCCATTGATGTGTATATGCATACAGTATGCACGCTGAGGGATAATACTGGAATACTTTAAATTTTAATAGCAAAAATGGAGCATCAATACTTTTAATTTATATTGAAACTCCTTGAAACAGATTAATAAATGTTAATAAAATACTATGTATTAAAACACCTAACAAAACAAAACAAAACAAAATTTCCTAAGTCTGGGTCAATGTCTATTGACCACAATTCCCCACAGGCAGCACAGTAGAGGTCAGCTCTATTGTAAAAATTTGCATCTGAAAAGCACTTATCCTGAAGTGAAGAAAGCGTTATGGCTGCTGTGTACTAACCCTATTGGATTCGCCCACCTCAATGTTAACCTATGGAGAGAATGTGTCTACTATTTACAGCTATATAAATGTTGATAATCCAATAAAAATGGTATTTTCAGATAACCTGAACTGTTTTACACCTTGCAACAGGATTCATTTTAGTGAATTTCGTTCACCGAATGAATTAATGAGCGTTTAAAACATACTATACCAGATTTTTTCCCCGAATAATTTAAATTTTAAAATAATATATGCATATTTTTAACGAAAAATGCTCCAAGGTGCAAAATTTCTTTCTTTATTACGAGGCAAAATTTAAAAAAAAAAAATCTTTAAATCCAAGTCGACAATCCTTGGACTTATTTTCTCCTTAGGTTAACATTGAAGTTTGAGCGAATCTAATAGGGTTAGTACACAGCCTTAAATGGTGGTTGAAATTCATAAGTTACCCAGAAGATCAAAGGGGGCAGTCAGGAAAAATGCAACGCCGATGCGATGTAGGTGTCCGCGCAAAAAGTCGTGCGATGTAACTATTCCAAAATTTGCAACAGCAATGAACCAAAAGCTTGTCACATCTGGACTGCATGACGAAAGCTGTTACTCATTTAGCACTACCCACGTCTAATAGCTACAAAAAATTAGTTATATTTGCTAAAAAATATAGAGAGAGATATTGTAGATTAAACTAAGTCGTATAGTCATATTAAAATTGGGACTCAGGAGACACTGGGAAAAATATAAGAAATAATTTAGACATCGATACGATTGAATTAGACGAACTTAATTAAGGCTGTTTATCACTCGACTCCGCATACTTCCAACCCCCGGGTAAAGCAATCCGCAGTTTTCTTCTCAATATCTTTCAAATAACACATTAGCAAATTCATAATCTTGAATTCTGTATTTTGCATCTTAAAAGGAAAATTGAAATAAAGAACAAGTAGATGTTCGAGGCGGGGAAATTTTTCTAGGGCATTAAACTAATTATTTCTATCGCTGGAACTTAAAATCCATTTTTAAAATTAACCTTTTCCTTACGGGGTGGGATAGCATGTACCCCAAGAATACGGGCCCAAAAATGAATATACAGTAACCACCGCTTATAGTGATCAGTGGTTATAAGAATCAACCGTTTATAAGAATCAATATCGCGAAAACAAAAACAAATGTATTATTTCCATGTTAAAATTTTCGCTTTAAAGAATCAATCCACCGGTTTTAAGAATCAGTTTACACTTTTCGCTTTCCTTTCATTTTTCCAAAAGAGCCACTTAAACCCTCAAAAGGCACGAAGTTCTTTCTTTATTTTTTTTTTTAAGAAAGAGTGATAAGATGGGACGGAATACAGTTGTTAAATGTATCCCTTTCTTTATTAGACATAACATCATAGTTTCCCCTTAAACGCTTTAGCTAAACACTGTCCTGTTAGCTTGACCCAGGGGCATCCTACCCGTCCGGATCCGATTTCCCTTTTCTCCACTGACAAAAAAAGACAGGGAGTCTTTTTTCCCATCTCCCACATCCTGGTTGCGGCTTCCTGGACCCTGAAACACATAAATCTTCGGCGAAGTGTCCACTATCACTTACGCAAACGGGACATTATTAGATGCAGCATGTTATCGAACAGTTTGATAACGTAATCTAGAAGGTGAATCTTGGTCTGAGACTATTGGTATTGAAAGAGGTATAAACAGCCTCCTGAAAACTTCATTACGTCAAACTACCATAGAAAACTTTTTCTTGCGCCCTTCCTGTAGTTGAAATGTTAAACTGTTAAGCAGGTATGTTGTAAGGAATATTGGATTTTTTTCTTATCTTACTATAATCATGTGTATGTACTAATAGGTCCAGAAATTAAGTTGTATTTTTAAAATTATAAAAAATAATTTTAATAAAAGATAATTAACGTAAATTAAAGAGTATTTTAGGGTAAATTATCTAATATATGTATATGTAGGTGTGTGTGTACCTGTCCAAAAACCTAAATTTCGGCTATAAGAATCAACCGCTTATAAGAATCAAAATCAGTAATACCAAACGTGATTCTTATAAGCGGAAACCACTGTATATATATATATATATATATATATATATATATATATATATATATATATATATATATATATATATATATATATATATATATATATATACACATGCACGTCCGGTGACATAGTGATTAAAAGCTTCAAGCTGCCATACCACAGGTCCAGGGTTCGAGACTGTGACTGGGCAAGGTCGACTCATGCCTTTCACCCCTTGGGTGGGTCGATAAAATGAGGACTCAGCATGCTTGGAAACTAACTCTGGGGTTCCCGCGTCAGGTTGACCACTTGACCGAGACATAAGCTGTATGGTACCCCAAGCCCACGGTCAAGAAAGCGGAGATGGGTACCACAGGCCTTGTTTCACAACGGACTGTTGCACCATTGGTTATATTCAGTATGGCCACTAAAGTCCCTTCCCACCCTCTTAACTTCGGAACGGCTGCTGCTATATTCATAAAAGTGGTGTCTAGGTATAGTAAAGTAGCCATGCGCTACTGAATAAAACCTCCTACCGCGCCACCTGGTGGAAAACAGCGGAGTTAGCATTCCTATCTCGAAAACGGAATGAGATAGAGGAAAAAAGTGATTTACAAAGTTGTAGAGCATTATCGAATTAGTAAGAAAAGACACCTTGTGGACATTAATGCGAAGAATATAATGGTTAAAAAGCGCATTTGTTTTTTCGTGATTTCCTACACTGTGACGTCACGAAACTTGAACGGAAGGAGAAATGATTATCATTCGGGCAAAACACGACACCGCAATGACGGTGAGAAGTTTGAACATCTCAAATAAAGGTATATTGTTAAAACTAGTTGTTTTTTTCTTTCTCAGATCGTTTTGTCACGTCACAATGTAGGAAATCACGAAAAAGCAAATGCGCGTTTTAACCGTTCTATTTTTTGCATTAATGTCCCCAAGGTATCTATTTGTACTAAATCGTTGATTTTCTACAACTTTGTAAATCACTTTTTTCCCCTATCTCGTTCCGTTTTCGAGATAGGATTGCTAACTCCGCAGTTTTCCACCAGGTGGCGCAGTAGGTGGCTTTATTCAGTAGCGCATGGCTACTTTACTCTACCTAGACACCACTTTTATGAATATAGAAGCAGCCGTTCCGAAGTTAAGAGGGTGGCAAGGGACTTTAGTGGGCATACTGTATATATATATATATATATATATATATATATATATATATATATATATATATATATATATATATATATATATATATATATATATATATATATATATATAAAATCCCCTTATTGGCCGTTCTTACAGGAGGGTATGAAATTTCCCGTTCTAAAGAGAGAATCGTAAAAATGGGCCCCGTAAGTTAAAGGTTGAAAGCATTTAAAAAAAAAATTCGGAAAAAGCGCTCTCTTCATTTAAAGATCTACCTTTCTTTAAAAAGAAAAAAAAGGCAGAATTTAAAAATGTGCATTTGTCGATGTCTAATTAGAAAAATTCCAGTCGTCAAAGTTTCCCATAGATTAACAAAAGGATTGAATTCCTGCGAGGTCAACTGATGGGCTGCCTTCATTTAATGTACTCAATTTCCTTCTCGAGTTAATTCTTTTTTTCAGGCAGGGCATTCATGCGCGACTCTATGCACGAATTTCTTCTATGTAATTACCTGCTTTCATCGTTATTTCACGCCGGTGTCAAAGAAGTTTTTTGTTGTGAACCAATATTGAAATAAATAACAGCAACTATGAAATGCTCGCAGGAATGCATACTTGCCTACGAGATTCGACGCCCAGTACGAAACGATTATGGAGAACGCTCATTAACTCTTGACTGCCCTGGAACACTTCCAGAGAATGCCTTTACAAATTGTACCTGACACTGTGGACTGCAGCCGGCACTTTCTTTGAGGGGTGGAAGAAGAAGGCGGAGATAAAATAAAAAAGGAAATGTCGCTGCTAACATACTTATTAACATTTGTAAAGGATGATATGAAACGTGATTGAAGGTTCCCTAAATTGCACAAATAAGTCAGAAAAGGTTAAACTATGCAAACTCAATGAACAAAATGTAAGAACATAATGAAACTTTTGTCAAAGTATCTATATTTATATATATATATATATATATATATATATATATGTGTGTGTGTGTGTGTGTGTGTGTGTGTGTGTGTGTGTGTGTGTGTGTGCGTGTGCGTGCGTGTGCGTGTGTGTGATAATAATCACAATAGAATGAATTGCTGTGTACAACTTAGATATGCAGTCGGGCGAAGTGTTCATCCAGGAAAGCAGTGAAGAAATTTAGGAGAAAAATACATACATGGAGCCATAGAAGGGAAACACGGAGTCGTATTTTATTCAACTGGGAGTATTACGATGGCATTAGCACGAAGAAGCGAAAGGCTACATTACAATATTGAGATGAGCCGTGAGCTGACATAATATCAACGGAGAAGGAACGTCCGCAACCGGACTTACAACAGTACGGTTGCGTCCATGCAACAGTACGGGGCGCGTGGAGACAGCAGCTTACCTGTTTATATGCCAACGTTAAGAGAGAAAAAAGGGAAGAGTCTTCCGTTCAATCTAGTATGAAATGACTGTTTCTTCATCTTAACAGTAGGGGTAGAATTACTTAATTAGTTAGATTTAGTCGCGTGGTCCAACGTCATCGTTTCCCGGGGATTAATTTCTTGCTAGATCACGCGCTTGTTCTGCGTTTTACCAAAAAGGGAGAATTTGAAAACAAATCTTATTTATTGTACAGAAATTTAATGAGGCCTTCGGGTTCAGGCCAGATATGATGATGTTATGGAATTCAGATATTTCAAACGCCTGCTTAATGATCTGCAGGGCTAATATAAATTATAACTTGCATTATTTTTAGGTTACAATTTGAAAAGGGGATTGTACTTTATTAAAAAGAGAATATGCTTTAAAAGTAATTTAGGAAGACGCGTTTTCTTGTTACTTACTTACTTACTTACTTACTTACTTACTTACACACACACACACACATATATATATATATATATATACACACACAGTGGAACTCGGTTAATACGAGATGCTTAGGATCACTGAAAATGCTCGCTTTAACCGCTACTCGTATAAACCGTGAAAAAAATAATTTGGGATAAAATAATCAGTTTTTAAAAAAATGATTAAAATATGAACAATTTCCTACATATTAAAGTTAAATAATTAGAATGACTTCCCTTTACTTCACTGTAAGTGTATTTGCTTTTGTTTTTAAACAAAATTTGGAATACCCTCCAAGATCAATTGTTAACATTTATCTGTAAAACATCAAATTGTCTTTTAAATTTCAGAGGACAAAATTATTTATGCACAAATACATGCAATATTAACATGCTAAAGCTGTGCTAAATCTAACTGATCTACTCGTTCCAGACTTCTTTTGACCGCTGCGCACGCTTTCTCCTCACTATTGCAGATTACGTCAGAATACTCAGTAAAGAGATATATACAAAGGAGCTACTGGTTAAAAATAAGAAAATACCTTATGACGAATCCCATACCATAATGCCAATCTCAGTCAGTCTTCTAAACCAGGATAGTCAACTTTCCGGGTATATGTACTGATCTCCACTCCAGCGAGGATATGCCATAATATGTTTTCATTAACCTCATACTTTTAAGGCTGTTGTGTACTAACGCTATTAAATTCACTCACCTCAGTGTCAACCTATGGTGAAAATGTCTACTATTTAAGGCTACATTAATACTGATAATCCAATAAAAATGTTATTTTCTGATAGCCTGAACTTTTCTGTATCTTGCAACAGGATTCATTTTATAAATTTCGTCCACCAAAGGAATTTATGAGCGTTTGAAACACACTAGACCAGATTTCCCCCGAATAATTTAAATTTTAAAATATTATCTGCATTTAAAAAAACGAAAAATTCCCCAAGGTGTAAAGTTTCTTTCTCTATTACAATGTTTAAAAAAAAATTAAATCTAAGTCGGCAATCCTTGGACACATTTTCTCGGTAGGTTAACATTGAGGTTAGAGAATCCAATAGGATTAGGACATATGAGCCTTAATAGATATCATTTATTAATTTTGGGTAACACTTGGTTTTGTGATATTTCTGTGTATTATATTTTTAATATCTCAAACTAAAATTCTTTGCTTCACAAATTCTTTCTGGACACAGTAGTGAAAAAAAAATCATTTCTTGGCCAGTGTTTACTTACATATACTCAAATGACCGAAAAATAAAGAACATTTAATCCAATAAAGAACATTTAATTTTTGTCACAACAAGAAAACATACAAATGATGCAGAGATCTCAAATAGAGATATAGAGATCTCAAATGTCATAATAAATCAATTAATATCATAGAAAAAGAAAGAATATTCTCAGCCGTTGAAAGGCTGGAACATTCTTCAAATGATCTACAATGAATTAAGTTATAATTACAAAAAGAAACATAATCACTGGTAGCAGTATTTCGAGCACGGAAAAAAGCAGTGTCATTGCTAACAGAACTTATTTCCTTATTTTTTATCTTCCTGATTTATCCCCTTTTTTTAGCTTTTATTCCTGTATATAAAAAAAGCACCAAACTGGTGTATATTTTTTTCCCATGTGTCTTCTTTCGGTCTCTGAAAGTTACACTCAACGTTCAAACCTTCTACAGAATAGTTTACATAAAAATACTTCAACCCGCTGGCGAAATACTGCTAACGTTGGAATCTGTATCAAATTGATAAATATCTCTTCGACATCCTTAGGTTGTCTTCGGTGTGTGAGACGAGAGAATTGGTGTCTTTCTTGAAACACACTTAGCGAAATTCTAAACCAGATGTATATAGCTGTGCAGTATACTGACTAAGTCTCCGGACTTTGCCTCAAAATCGAATGCTGTGGTCTGCTCCCGTCTGCAGTGCACGCGTGAATGGTGTGAAGGCAAACCCCTGGATCTTCTGTTTCATTTCACATTTAGAATTTGAAACTGGCGAGGCATGTAAGATGCGCCTTTAGAAGGGTACGATTGTGGGATGTTAAATTAGTGGTTTGCCTAGTAGAGACGTTGTAGAATTTAAATATTCTCATATCAACGATTTTGTATGCAGTGCTTATAGCTTGAAAAAGATAAACGGCCCTCGACCATCAAAACGCCCAGTTAGACGCCCTAACAAAATCAAATCAGTGACACAGGACGTCGATGTTTATGGACCATATCATTTATTCGACGCATTACTGCACAACTAAGAGGACAGGTGGGTGAGACTACTGGACACTTTATATGCACAACTAAGAGGACAGGTGGGTGAGACTACTGGACACTTTATATGCACATGCACCATTCGCACAGAACTTAGCTTCGTGGGTTTTCGATGTCATACGGTTGGTCTTAAGCCACGCAACACACCTCTAAAGGCCGCTAGTGGTGCAACTACATCTCTACTGGACATCAGAGCAATGGAACCGGACTGATGAATCCAGATTCACTAGGCACCCAGTCAGACTGCCGTTTGTGGGTTTGGCGACAGTCAAGGGAACGGTGTACACCGGATCGTACACTGCTTGTCAAACTTGGAGGCAGTAGTGCTCTTGTTTACAGCTGCATTGTGTCACACAGGCTAAGCCCCTTAGTCGTGATGGACGAAAATGTTAACAAAGAAGTCTACCTAGAATCCTTGATAATTTTACCTCATTTATTCTCGGCGATAATAGTAAGTAAAACCGGGAAGACATACAGGGCACGTAGCCTCATAAAAAAGATCTGATTAAACTAATGACATATCGCATATGGTTAAACTAATGACATTTCGTATTTTGACTGCCCTGTGAGGAGAGCTGATCTCAGTTCAGTGGAACACCAATAGGATGATTAGGAGAGTAGAATATGAAGTCAGTAACAATATTAGCCTACAACAAATCAACACTTAGCGGTGGCATTACTGACATAATGGCAGCGTATTCCTGTTGCTGTTTTCAAAAATTGTTAACGAAAGTATGTCTCGGAGGCTCAATTGATTTTTTACAGTCAAAGGACGTACCGACAGTGCTCGTGTACCTAAATAAAGGCTTTTACTAGTAAAAGGGCATACAGATATAAAAAAAGTTATAACTCAAATCCAAAAAATAAAGGAAAACCGCGATGGAAAATAACCAAAGTTACAACATTTCTTTTTTAACTGTTACCCCATTATCCTTTAACAGAGAGTTACTTCTGAAGTGTGTGATCTTTAAGAAAAACAGAACTTGGCTGTCTTTCAAACAATCAGGGAAAACTATAAAGCAGACAGAACGAAGCATAAGAGAAAACGTAAATAAAATCTGTTCGTTCACTTTGTTCAAAAGCGAAAATCTCCGTAAAGCGATACGCCGTAAATCTAAAACAGATGTAGTTGATTCAACGACGAAAAATCATACTTAACCAACAGCTAAAGGTCTTTAAAGAAAGGTTCATGATGCTTAACCATTAAATAAAGATAAAAGGACTAATTTCAAGATAAATATGTTCACCCCAAAGAATTTTGCATAATGTGCCAGCGAAACCGTTATCACTGAACGCATAAAGGAGGGCATACATACAATACAGGACGGCAAACGAAGGATAACGAACAAATTGGGCCGAATTTCAACGAACAAATTCGGCGTTCGTTTTGAAATTTGGTTTGTTGTCCACATTAAGGCCGCTATGTACTAACCCTATTGGATTAGCACACCTCAATGTTAACCTATGGAGAAAATTTGTCTGCTATTTATAGCTACATAAATGCTGATAATCCAATAAAATTGGTATTTTCAGACAGCCTGAACTTTTGTGCACCTTGCAACAGGATTGATTCATTTAATAAATTTCGTGCACCAGAGGAATTTAGGAGCGTTTAAAACACACTATACCAGATTTTTCTCCCGAATAATTTTGATTTTAAAATATTATTTGCATTTTTTTCAAACGAAAAATGCCCCAAGGTGTAAAATTTCTTTCTCTAATACGGAGTACAGTAAAAAATCTTTGAATCCAAGTCGACAATCCTTGGACAAGTTTTCTCCATAGGTTAACATTGAGGTGAGCGAATCCAATAGGGTTAGTACACAGCAGTCATAACAAACCGAATGCTTACGCAGCCGTCCGCTCCTTTTCGTGAAGGGAATTGTTATGGCGAGTACTCCAATCTAATTCAGTGATGCCCAAACTTTTTTCGACCGCGACCTACTTCCTTTAACCCTTTGAGGGGCGCCGTTTGCACAGTGCAAACGCCTATATCTCGTTTTTTTACTTGCATTCAATGTATTCCAGTTAAATGAACAGAAAATGATTAGTACTGCCATCTGTTATCAGTTTAAAGAAGTAAAAACATTTTTCAATCTTTAATTGGGAAATTTTTCAACATTCTTTAGGTTAAAAAAATCGGGAAAAAAAAATCTACCCCGTGCAAAGAGGGGAGGCTGTTATCTCTGAAAGGGTTAAATAAAAAAAAATCACGTGACCCCCAATAAAAATTTATTGGTAATAACATTTAATAACAGGAATAACTTTTTCTTTAAGTTAAGAAAATGTTAACAAAAGAATATAAAACGAAATAACAAATTTTAAGAAACTATTTCAAAAATCGAAGCACTGTAGATTTTGGGTATGTACTTGCTTTACATAATAACGATAAAAAAATAAGTCTTCCTTACCATCTACAGATATTATTTTGCCAAATCTCATGTCGCTAAATTTTAATATTTAAACAGTAATATGTATCTGTATTTCATTTGGATAAAAATTAACAAAAGATAAAATTTTAAAAAAGCAGTATTTTAGAATTATAAGTTTCACATTAAAACGGTGAGAATTATAGACTACATTTGTAGTGTAATATTTGAGAAGGAACGCTGTTTGAAACGCAGATGTCGTAGCGAGTCGCGCAAGTGTTTCGTAGCATATCGGGAGTTATTACGCGAATTGCTTGAATGATACGCTTCTTCAACTTATCCACAGTTTCAATTTTTTGTTTATACACAACGGATTTAATGAATCCCCAAGCGAAAAAGTCTAATAACTCCTGATATGCCACGAAACACTTGGAGAGAACTGGATTATCATTTAGACGTTTGTCGTGCTACAAAAGGTGCACACATCGAAATCAATGATACTATGATAGAAATCTATGATTGATATTAAAACTTGGTGAGATGTTTTTTCTGTTTAAATATATATATATATATATATATATATATATATATATTTTAATTTTAATGGGTAGTACCGTAAAAATAAGTTATGATTTTTGGATACCTTTAGCCCGGACATCCTGTATATATAATACATAATATAATATGTATTATTATTAATAATGTATTACACATTACATATTATATTGGTATTACAAAATATTACATAATATAACCAATGTAATCATGAATGTTTTTCTACAATATTTTAATAAAAATATATTGTATTTGTCGTCTGTGTCAAGTTCAGCACCTATTTTCTCAACAATCAAGTTCAGTCAACTTTTCAACAAATTCAACGTCCCTGTTTAAAAAAATGTGGGAAAAAAGAATTTGATAGCTATATTTTTAAATTTTAAATCTGACCCACGGCCCATGAAAACTGCGCGACATTCACAAACTTTCCCACGCATGGGACACAGCTGAATGGGCTGGCTTGAAGATGGGTCGAATATGCAGTGAGTCAAAACTGTGCTTCACAGTTTTCCCCACGCGTGGGCTGAGCGTGTACTGGGCGGCTCAATTTGAAGCGAACCTTATTCGGGATTTGAACCCAAGCTCAATGCGGGGCAGTTCAGAACGCTACACCATGTGGGCGGCTCAGGACACTTAATAAATATTTAAAACTAGTTGGAATACCCGTGCTTCGCTACGGAGTACATTTAAATTAAATACAACGGTCAATGTATGCAATTAATGCTAAAAAAAATAAAAAATATATTTATAAAAAAAATCGTAAAGGATATTTTTATAGACAAAATAGCGTAGAAGAAAATATTGAATTTAAATGTAATAGAACATACTAAAGAAAATAGTACAGTTTGAGGAACATTTCTTTTACTGTATTTTAATATTTTTTTGGATAATGTCCAATCGTCTGCCGCATTAGAAAGAAAAATAATTTGCAATTTATTTCGTTTTTATGCACGTGACGCAAAATTAATTCAAAGTATCACAAAAAGAAAAGAAACCATGTGATCAGCATTTAATAAATTAAATTAAAAAAATTAATGTTTAAAGATTCACCAAAAATCAGAAAATTGAGGCAAAGATTCGAAAAAGATTTCATTTTAAAGGAATTTTTATGATCTTTCTCGTGATATAAATTTTATAACCCTCAGATTTTTATTTTTAAAGCAAACTTTAAAGAATGTTACAAAAACAGCTTAAAAATTTAATTTAAAAAATCTAAGAATAATTTTTAAAAATCTTTCTTAGTGCACCCCTGCACTATAAGAAAAATCGCAATGCAAAATTTCAGTCCTTTAGGTCCAGCGGTTTGGTTCTGTGCGTTATATATCAGACAGTCAGTCAGTTACGGAACTATTTTATATATATAAGATATGAAATCTCCTTAAAAAATAATAATAACATGAATGCAAAGAGAAAGTTCGGTTTTCTTTTCTGAGGCTTAAAAAAAAGGGGGGGGGGAAGTCGCAAACTTCTACAAGGCACGTGAAATATTTTCATGGAGAGAAGTACCGACCTCTCTTTTTCCCCTTCATTTGAAATTACGTTTTGTTTGGAGTTCGAAAAACGGTAAATAGTGCACTCTTATTGAGGATACCCTCGGCTCCGACAGCTGCATAATTTTTTACTAGTATTTTTACTTAGAAAACAACTTCTCCCAGGTGCATTTAAGGGGAAAGTATTAAAAAAATAAAAAAAAATTTAAAAAAGGTTTTGAAATTTGAAATCTGATGATTTTTTTTTTAAATTCTGGAACATTTAATATATATATATTTTTTTACTTACTTTCGCACAATAATTCGCGGAACTCCTTCATCCTTTTGTGAGGAAAAAACATCTGTCTTGAGGAGGAAAAAAATTATAAAAAGAACTCCTCGAAAACAGGAAGGGGTGGAGAAAGTGCTGACGTACAAGAATCTTTTATGACATTCTCTCTATAAGGAGTTAGACGCCTTCCGCGGAACATATGGAATATTTAAAGAGATTTATAAAAAGAATTTAAATAGCAAAATAGTCGAGTTCAAATTCTCAGATTTCTTTTGAAATTTACAAAATGATTATCTTTTTAAAATTTAGAAAAGAAATTGTAAAAATTAGTATGAAGGCAACAATATTTTTTGCATTTTTTTTAATAATTAACAAAATTAAGTACTTTATAATTTTTAATCATTTACGTATTTGAAATCTTCCAGAAGATTTTATATTATAATTTTTTTACGTAAAGAAATGCAGTTTAAACTTAGGTAATAACTGACATTAATTACAATAGTCATCAAGCTAATCATTGCCCTTTCGAAAAAAGAGTAACACATTGGGTAATATTCTGCACACACTCAAATTAAACTAAAAAAGTATACCTGCAATGTGTTATTAAAACAATCATTAGAACAAGGATTTAAAGAATTTAAAGTTATTGGAGATCCATGGTCAAAGACTTTATCTCCAGTAATTACGGCTGCTGTGTACTAACCCTATTGGATTCGCTCACCTCAATGTTAATCTATGGAGAAAATGTGTCTACTATTTACAGCTACATAAATGCTGATAATCCAATAAAAATAGTATTTTTAGGTAGCCTGAACTTTTCTGCACTTCACAACAGGATTCATTTTATAAATTTCGTCCATCAAAGGAATTGATGAGCGTTTAAAACATTCTATACCAGATTTTTTCCCCCTGAATAATTTAAATTTTAAAATATTATTTGCATTTTTTTAAATGCGAAAAATGCCCGAAAATGTAAAATTTCTCTCTCTATTACGGAATCTAATCCGCAGAACGGACTATCGGAAGTTTCAAAAGTAAAAAATACGATTTGTATTTTTGCATTAAAAAATGTTAATCTCTTGCTGTGTACTAAACCTGTTGGATTTGCACACCTCAATGTTAAACCTATAGAGAAAATGTGCCCAAGGATTTCCCACTTTAATTCAAAGATTTTTTTTAAAAAATTGTACTCCTTAATAGAGAAAGAAATTTTACTTCTTGGGGCTATTTTTCGTTTAAAAAAATGCAAATAATATTTTGAAGTTTAAATTATTCGGGGGAAAAATCTGGTTTAGTGGGTTTTAAACGCTCATTAATTCCTTTGGTGGAATCCTGTTTCTAGGTGCAGAAAAGTTCAGGCTATCTGAAAATACAATTTTTATTGGATTATCAGCATTTACGTAGCAGTAAACAGTAGACAAATTTTCTCCATATGTTAACAGATAGGTGAGCGAATCCAATAGGGTTAGTACACAGCAGCCTTGAGTGACAATTGTGATAAAATAATGCTCAGCATATTAAAAAGTCTTAAATTAGGTCCTTATCAGTACAAACTAATTTAAAAATAGAAAATACAATCAAGAATACAATTAATGAAGTGAAGTGAACAAGAAAGAAAAAAAAAGAAAGTTTTAAATGGAAACAAATTTTTAAAATAAAAGAGAAGTCGCCGAGTTTCGAAACTGGGATGAACAGTTAGAAAATGAGAGTGAACTAACAGCGCCACGGTGGGACATTACAACAGCTTTTAAAGTATAGAATAGTACGTAATATGTGAGAGCTTCACAAAAAATGATGGAAAATAATACAGTCGAACCTCCATATATCGAAGTAGCAAAATGCCGGAAAAAAATTCGATTTATAGAAATTTCGATGTATAGAATGAACGGATCTTAGTTTTATCATAATTCTCCTAAAACGTTAAAATTAAAGCTAGTTTTCGTATACGAAACCCCATTTCTAATTAATATGCGAATCACATTGAATGGAAGTTAATAACTAAAAAATGAATTAAAATGAAAGATTTATTGAGTACTATATACCTTTAAAAAAACAATCCAGACAGTGGTTACAGTGATCACAGTTACATTCTTTTAAAAATAAAACTACGAATATCTTGCTGAACAGCCAGTTTTGCGGAAAGTTCATCAAACAAATGCTCGCATTTATTCAGTCCACTAAAAACTTCATCAGGGACATTTTCCGCGAATTGAAGTCCGCGACGTATTGTTTCAAACGCCAAAAATTGGGAGATTTTATTCTAAAGTGGAATAAAATCTCACAATATGTCGTGAAAAGAAAATTTCAAGATATAGAGATTTTTTCGATGTATAGAAACAGTTTTTGCTATGTAATGAACATGGAGATTTGCTAAGAGTTCGATATATAGAATATTTCGATATGGGGGGGAAGTTCGATATATGGAGGTTCGACTGTAATTAATTTAATATAAAAAAACAGTAATATCGGTAGGGAAAATTAATGTTAGCTGCCAAGGAGACCCATCCAGGGGCGTTTACAGTTTCAAAGAGAGAAGTCACAATCTGGGAACTCTGCAATTATCTCATTTCGAAGATTAAGAATTGAATCGTAGAATTTCTTAGTAATTTTATGAGTTGTCGTAGAAAAGTATGAAATATGAAGATCTCTTCGGATAGTTTGGTTAGACATATGACGAAACACGTGGCGTTTGAGTGTCGTCTTTTTTTTTAACTTAGGTCTCCTTATAAACCACCTTAAGCAATAGCATGTTAAAAAAATACAAATGTGTGGAAAACGCGGCAGATGAAGAACAAGATTTCGATTCAAAATAATTTTAGCTCTAATTAAAAATTGCGTACTAATGACAAAACAGAAATACTCGAAAAATATTCAAAATGAGTATGTTAAAAGAATCTTTCGAAGCAAAAGTCTTAGGATGCTGAAATTTTGCATGGTGGTTACTCCTAAGCTCTACATGGCCACTAAGAAGTATTTTTTAAAAATACAAATTTTAAGGGAGTTAAAAGGGGATTAACCCCCTCTAAAAAAACCATTGTATCTCTGGAACCATAGGACCTAGGAAGCTGAAATTTTGTAAGGTGGTTCCCCTTAAGCCCTAGTTATACATTAATAAATCTTTTTTAAGAGCTCAAATTTTAAGGGGTTTTAGCCCCCCCCCCCAAAAAAAAAAAATATTCACTGTATCTCTGGAACCAAAGGGCCTGAAATCTTTTATGATGGTTACCCTTAAGCCCTAGGTGCACAATAAATCTAATTTCAAAATCTCGATGAATTTTGTATGGTAGTTCCCCTTAAGCCCTAGGTGCACCCCAATAAATCTTTTTTAAGAGCTCGAATTTTAAGGGGTTTACCCCCCCCCCAAAAAAAAAAAAAAAAAAAAAAAAAAAAAAAAACTTTTATACAAGATCTTTGTCAAAGAACTTTGATAGTGTAATAGGGGTATTTTGAGGTCAAAGCATTTAATTTATGTATAACTCTTATAAAAGATGGAAATAACTTTTATAAAAGATCTTTGTCAAAGAATTTTGATATAGGCCTTAGGCCGTCTTCTCGCGAAGCTAAACTCGGGAGAGTACGGGACGAGGGCCAGGTTCGCTATTTTGGAGGTTTTGGCGCCGATTTTACCGTGTTTCGTGTAATGGAAAATTATTTTCGCCAACGTGGTTGAGCGGTGTTTTAAAACGTTTCGAAAGACTGACTTTGAAATTGTTTACAGTATTAAAATTGTTTACTCTATTTGTTTACTTTCAACCTTATTTTGAAGAGTAAGAAATCATAAAGCCAGATTATATAGACAAAAGCATAGGAAATTGTTTACATTATCGTATCTCGCTATGTAATTAAATTAAATAAAAATTTTGAGATAGAAGCTAACAAACGTGCCAAAGCGTGGATAAACGAAAAAAAAGAAATCCAAGATGGTGGACCTGGGCCCAAGTACTGTACTCTCCCCTTAGACTGCATCTAATTTATTCTAAATTTAAATTTTTTTATTGTAGTTATTTTAAACTTAATTTCTATGTAATTCATGCAAAAACCGACCTCTCTGGGTTAAGCGTTTATGGTACTCTTTCCTTCCGATAGATGGCGGAATAGGTCCTTCTCCTTTCAGTCAGGCTTGAAATATTTTTGAACCAAAATGAGATATTCTGATCGAATTTGTTTTCGTGGAGATTTTTGTTTATTTATTCTCATGAAACCATTATTTTGGGATGGATTTGATTTTGCTCCTAAAGATTTTTATCGTTCCGGATACTTATCCGACCCGGAGCAATTCATTTGCTCGCATTAAGGAACTGTTCCGTACCGGAATAAAAAGTAGCTCTCACAAAAGGTTGTGTTCCATTATTTTCTTTGGTAAATTTTCAAGAAAAATTGTTCCAAAAGGGATAAAATTTTAAAAATTCGGAAATTTAAAGGAACTTTTATACAAATATATATATATATCTATATATATATATATATATATATATATATATATATATATATATATATATATATGTGTGTGTGTGTGTGTGTGTGTGTGTGTGTGTAGGATATATAGTATATACAGTGATTTGCGCTTATAAGAATCACGTTTGTTATTACTGTTTTTGATTCTTATAGCCGAAA